>JAQQAE010003959.1:0-19423 GCA_029823295.1 Pseudamia nigra | reverse complement strand
TTGTGAAATTATTTATCTTGGTGTCAATTTTTTACATCACAAAAGCCTGGCATTTGAACAGGGGTGTGTAGACTTTTGAGATCCCCTGTAATTTACTTTTTGCATTAGTAGAAGTATTAAAGGATGAATAGTAGTCCATTCAGGACACTGCATTGTCTCTCAATACATTTTTTAAACAAATAAACTGCAGAAGTGTTTGCCTCCCTAAATTAAAGGTCCAGTTGATGGTGTTTGTTTGTTGTGGTTCAGTACATGGTTGGACAGGTGACCTGCCAACAAACACAGCTTACAGCCTCTCAGGTGCACAATGGTTTATTTAGGTTTATTTATCCCTCCCAGGAAATTCATATGTCCAGCTCATTCAGCATGTATGAAAGATTATACCATTAAGATGTCTTCAGTCTTCATCATTCTGCTATGAGCTGTGGAGCTGAGCAGTCTTATGGTGGTGGGGATGAAGGATCTCCCCTCTCGTTCAGTCCTGCAGCATAGCGATGTTAGTCATCCACTGCAGAATCTTGGCTGGTGACTTTGGCACCAGCCCTGCAACCACGCAGAGTCCTTTTCAGGTCATGGGTTTGGTATGAAAGCTCCACATTTCCTCTGCCTCAGGCTCAGGAGGTTGTCTCGGGAGTAAATTCTTCTCTCCATGTCAATGGAAAATTGATCCCACCAAAGTAAATCCAAAAAAGCAGTGTACATCCAAAAATTTTAAGGCAAAGTGGAGAAAGAGTAGAGAGCTGATGTCAGCTGCTGACACATGCACCAGGGCATTTGTGTGCAATTCTTACTTGCAAAATGTACTTAAAGACCAAAATGTTAAAGTAGTCATTTACATTAGTGATTTCAATCGGTGACAAGACAGGAGCATCACACAGACTTGTTTATTACAGAGCCATGCAGTTGAAATACACACACAATGTGGTTTGATATTGTCAAGGCCTTCCCCAAAACAGACGTCATCTACATGATACCACGCAGCCTCCAGGACCCTGCTGAGAGTGTAGAGCTGATCCACCGTTCCACGGCCAGAACAAAAACACACCATCCGAAGGATCCTTACTGGGAATAGGCCTTACTGGGGAGGCTGAGGAGTATGATCCCCCTTTAATTGGACCCCCCAGTCCCCCTTCTTAAAGATAAGATTATATTAATTCATGAGGAAAAAAACAACATCTAATTGATTAATTGTTTTATCTAAACGAAGTGGAAGTCGTTTCTGCATTAGGCAAATCAGAGGGAAACTGACTCATGGCTGTGGTCACCGGTGTAGATTTTTGGGTGGGGGGAGAGGTGATTCGTTCAGAAAATATGTACTTGTCCCCCAAAAATAGTTTAAAATTGAAAAAAAAAAAGCTTTACAGAAACACTGCAATTGTGGTATTTTGTTCATAGTTTAATAATTCTCTTGATTAATTTTTAAAATTTATTTTCATTTATCACATTATTTTGTTAGTTTTTCCTCATTATTTGGCATATTTGTGCATGGTTTGTTTTGTTCATCTTTCTCTTTCTTGATGACTGTTCAATTTTACTATTTTCTGTGACGGTTATGTTGGTTTTCGTCATTCTCCTGGTTGATTTTTGTACTTTTTCTTGGTTACTTTGTTCATTTTTATTCACTTTCTTAATTATTTTTTTCAATTTTGAGCATCGCCTTTATTGGTTCCTACATTTTTGTTGATTTTGTGAGCATATTTCTCATTTTTACTAATATTCTTGACTATTTTGTCCCTCCAGTGTTCAGATAAACCCTACACTCTTGCCTGTGGTTATAAAATTACATGATCCAGAGCCACATATTCAGCTCGGTTCTCAAACTTTTTGACTTCATGTTAATGTTACCTCCCATGCAGCTGATCCCTTCCAGTTTTTCCTCTGTCCTAGGCCGCCCCCTGTTGGTGCAGCGTGGTCAAAACAACCCCCCCAGGCCCCATTTGTGGAAACTCTTGAACTCAGTGACAAGTTGCCAATAATCCTGGTCGGCACTAGAGCCACACAATGAGCCTGAGTGGTGAGGAGTTCATTAAAGTGGGGACAATGGCATATGGAGTCCACAGGGCAGAGATAATAGATCGGCGGCTCCTCTGAGGTGGCACTTATTGATCAGAGTGAGGGGCTAATTCACCTGTTTGTCTGTGGTCCTCCTCATGCAGCCCCCTCCTCTGCCTCGGGGAGAATGCAGACGTTATTGGAGAATCCTCTCTGCCTCATTTTTCAACTGTGTGTCCTGAGGATGATGAAAGACTGCACTGTGCCCTGAGTCGCCTTATCACAATGTGCTATTGATTTAATGATGCACTGCATTGTACTTTCACAGTCTCCCACCACAATGAACTCATTTTAGAGTCTTTTGTGTGTTCCTTCAGCTGCTTAGATGGCTCACTGTTAACCAAGCGTTTCACTGTTTGAATGGGAAGATAAGGTGAATAAATAGGGACAAATTAGCAATGTGATTAAGACGAGGAACAAGAATGAGAACGCAAAATAGAAACGAAATTGAACAAAAGTGAACAAGAAACAAACAGAATAAATGGAATAAACAAGAACTGACCAAATAAAATAGTACAAAACAAATGTAAATGATAATATGACGAATGAAAAATCACAAAAAAGTAACAAGACAGCAAACGAGAATGTAAAAGAAAGTGGCGAAATACACAGAAAAAAATTAACAAAATAAGAAAAAAGTCTATGAAAGGTGCAAGTTGACCAAAAATAATCAGAAAAATGACAAAAAATAATAAAAAAGTTGACAAAAATAATCAGAAAAATGAATGAAAGTGAACAAAATGAACAAGAGAAATGCATTTCACTCCATTTAAAATCAATAAAAGCTCACAAAACAATCCAAAAAAATGACAAAGATATCAAAAAACTGAACAAAATATGCACAAAATTAACAAAAATGAACAAAATAATTTACGGACATTTATGTCTGATTTAATTGCACTTTATTTAAAATCAATAAAAGTTGGCAAAACAATCCACAAAATGACAAAAATATCAGAATACTAAAGAAAATATCCACAAAACTAACAAAATAATCAAGGCATTTAAAATGATTATATTATTTGGTTTATTTTTATTTACTTGGCTTATTATTTTTGTTCTTTTTTGTCCATTTTGGTTGTTTTTGTTCAATTTTCTTTATTGTCAGGATGGCTCACTGTGGTGATTCTGACATTTGTGTTGATTTTTAAAGTATTTTGCATTTGGAATTTGAAAGCAGCGATAAATTAATGGGCATATTTTGTTCAAGTGATACATGGTTTATCTTTACAGGCTCATAACTACACACTTGTCTGGTTTGAATTCAGTATAAGGGTTTAGAGTTTTCTAATGTTTCCAACTCACAACAGAATGTTTTCATTTGTGATTTTTTAATATACAGTACTTTAAATTCAAGCGGCTCTTTTTCTACGTACAAGCAGTGGTAAGGACAGACAAATGGAGAAGGTAAGAAAAATGTTAGAATTTTGCAATTACAACAGAAATATAGATATAGAATAAAAAACATAACCAAAACAAAAACAAGTGTAGAAATAGTTTGGTTGAAGATTCACTCAAATATTTCAGGTTATATATTTGCTTCATTCTGAGTCAAAACAGAAAAATACTGTATTTGAGCAGACTGTGTCATTTTCACATCAAGTCTGAGTTCAGAGTTGATTTACAAGCAGAATTTGTGATGCATATGTATTTCAACTGTGATCCCTCAAGGAACTTTCAAAACAAGATTCACATATATTTCCATCACTGCATTCAAAGTCAGAGCACAAAACAATAATAGAAGCAACTAAATGAACAAAAATCTCTGCAATTATGCAAAACAATCCAGACAAGGAATGTGAAAAAAGTATAAGGAAAAAAAAATACTGAATATAATTAACAAAAAATGAAGGCAATGAATGAAATAATCTTCAAAATGAGCAAAATGCTCCACAAATTCTAAAAGTGTCAAAAATTAACAAAATAATCCAGATAAGGAATAATGAAAAATAAAAAAACATACTCAACATAAATTTAAAAAATGTGCGGAAACTGTGCAAAATTGTCAAAAATTAACAAAATTATCAACCCAAATTAATTGTTGTCCGGTTTATTTTTGTTTATTATTTTGCACATTTTTTGTTATATGTTAATTTCATGGATTTTTTTTTTTTTGCTCATTCTTCTTTATTTTTCTTCATTTTCTTGTTTGCTTTTGTTGTGTGCCCTCTGTGGCGCAATTGGTTAGCGCATTTAGTTGTTAACTGAAAGGCTGGTGGTTCTAACCCACCCAGGGATGAGAGTCTTTCCCTTGTTGTGAGGGTTGTGTCAGGAAGGGCATCTGATGTAAAAACCCAACAACAATCACAATCCAGTTGTTATGTTAGCATCCATAACAACTGAATTACCAAAAACAAGTCAGCTCTTTTGTAGTTTCATTCTTTACCCATTACAAATTAAGCATCCAAATACCCAGCCCTACTCTACTGACTGCAATAAATAATAATCCACCAAATGTGTTTTTTAAGGACTTCACAATGTCTCCTGTCTTGTTTCTGCACAATGGGCATATAAATATCAAAAAGCAGTGATATTTGTCAGCTTCAACATTTGATGTACTTTGAGCTACAGTATGTTTCATCAAATATGAACTGTTCATTTCAAATGATCTCATTATGTTGTATTTACATTTTAAGTACAGCAGAGGAATAAACATGTGAGTCTGTGGGTCATGATGATCTCCCTCTGCTTTTCCATGGGACAGGCATCTTCAGACAGCAGAGACTTGGACCTGATCCACAGCCAGAGTGTGGAGTGATACCAGGCCATCTACAACTCTGTTCTGCAGCCGTCTGCACTCACTGCTCTGTCCTCAGCCAAAAGCTCTGTAATCCATAGTTTTATATTTATTTCCATATGAATTTCCAACTTATGTGCATAGTTTAAATTCAGTAAGTTATGACTTGAAGATTTAGTTGAGTTAGGGCAGTATTTTCCTCTAGACCCCGAGAAGAATTTTGGCATACGCTTGGGACACCACACTAAAGTAAAAAATATACATAACTGCAATTTAATCTTTTCATATTTAAATGTCAAATGTAATAAGTATAAGATAAGGAAATTGAACTTGCGTTGTTCATTTTGATTTGATCAATAAAATAAAATAAAAATTAACAAAAGGATGAACCAGACAAGGAACAAATAATCGACAATATATCCACAAAATGGACAGTTACTCACAAAATCAACAAAAATGAACAAAATAATCATTATTGCAAACAAAATAATAAAGAATATGGATAAAAATGAACAAAACAATCAAGAAAATTTTTAAAAAAATAACTAAATTCGAAGAGTAGAAACATTACTATGAAAATAGAAAGTTTTTTTTAGTTCAGAGGATAAAAACTATAAAACACTTCATTTATATTCAGAATTTATTATATTGTTCATGTTTGTTCACTGATTTTGTGCTTACGACCAAAAATATGGAACATTTTAGATCATAATGATTTCTACGATGTGTGAAAATCTCCTGTAAATGAAGCTGTGACGTGTCCAAACAGTTTTGTTAATACCGTGAATGTGATGAGTAAGAAGCATATGATTTTTCTTCTCTCTGGATGAGTTCCGACTGTGAATCACTTTGTTTTTGTCCCCACATTACCACAAAGAGATCAAATAAAACTATGAAGAAGAAGTTTGTAACATGAAAATAATCTTACCATGATGTTACAGACACTGATGATACAATCAGGTGAAAATATGTCACAAAAAAGTGGTATTTTCATTTGTTTGGATGGACACAGCATCTTGTCAGCAACAGTCTCTGTTGTCATTCTGTATGTTTCTCACTGCTCTGGCTGCTCCCTGTGGCGCTGACCCCACAGTTTTCAGAGCTGAGGCCATTAAAGTTTCATGTCATCTCATTTCAAGGACTACGTTGCACCAGCCCTGGAGCTGAAGCAGCAGCTGTGGACGAAGCGGAGCCAACCCCTACTGAAGGAAACCGTGAGGGAAGACGGACGTGTGGAGGTCAAGGAAATACTTGACCCGACTTAAGATGAGCTCTGATGGAAATTAATCTGTTTTAGAAATGTTAAATAAATGCAATGTGAAAACACGCAGCTGGAATGAGAGAATAGGTACATCTGGACATTTTACTGTTAATACCAACAAACTCTGACCAAAGTAAAGGATCTGAAACATCTTTTCCAAACCATCAGACTCCAGACGACTTTGTTAATGGTACTTCATAAAGGTTTATATATAAACCCTGCAACTGTGATGTAAAAAGTAGGCGTGGAAACATCAACTACTTCCAAGATGGGCACCAGGAAAAAAAAAGTTTGGAATTTTTATGATTTGTGACTTCTAAATTATAAATATTAAAACATAACAAAGCACAACTAGTCATATTTGTGCTAAGATTAGCCCCACCCCCAAAAGCAACAGCGACATTCCTGACATCCCTGGACAGTACATGTTTCTCTGTTTACAGCAGCCTGGCATCAGAATCTGATTCCAGGTCAGCTGAATGACCTGCTGTTAAGCAAATCAGTTCCTTGCAATACTTCACAGTGAAATCAGTGTATATGTGGAAGGAGTACAAAGAAACTCTTTGAATACCAAGAAATCAACACGTTTTATTTTTTCAACCCTCTTACAGACGTCTTTAATAGACACATACCAGCTGTACAGATTCAAATTTAAGTGTTAAGGTAAGTAACCTTTAATATAATGCTCTTAACAAAATAACTTGGCAATTTCACTCATGGTATTGACATAGTACCTGACAAGAGACTCATAAAAATACCACAGATGAATTTCACACAAGATCTCATGGGTTTCATATGACAAGAATTACAACGTGGCAAATTGTTGCATGTGTTTACCATAGACTGTATATAAAAGATGGACAAACTCTCCATGACGTCACCCATAGGTTTCTGAAGAGCTGTTTGTACACTCAAACAAAGAACCTCTGGGCACCGCCACTGCCTAGCACTCCCAAAAAAATGAACTTATATGTGATGTGAAGGTGGGGCAATGGTGGTTTAAATGAAATGGTGAAGACCTCTGGCTCAGACACACCCGTCAAAGCACTTACGCTTTTAATTATGTACAAATATTGGTCTTTGGATCATCTGTAACCAAAACTGTTGTTTGTCTCCCCAGTGGACACTGAAGGTGCTGTAGGGAATTTTGTTGAGAATTTCAGTTTTCAATCCAACCTGTAATAATCAACATGTTTATTCCTGTTGTTGATCGAGATTAATTTTGGAAAACAACTTGAACTGACCTCTGGGGTGAAGCTGAATGTCTGCTGTGAAGAGTCTCTGTCCCCCTCCTCATCTGGCACCTGGACACCGATGGACACAGAGGACAGACAGACATGCCCACATGAAGTTTACATATATGCAGTTGTCCATTTGTTTGTGGAAAGGAAGTGTTTTGCAAAAATGGCCACTAGAAGTAAGAAAATACTCTGTTGAAAGTACAAGTAAAGAGTCACCTTCTTTATTCATGTAAAGTAGAAAAGTACAGACTCTGAAATGTAGTCACAGAGTTCAAAGACCAAGGCCCCTGCACACTGAATCTTTACAACATCCCGTGTAGAAAATTAAATACACACATTTGTTGCAATTTAAACTGTTGCACTATTTCTCAGCACAGTCTTTCATAATGGTGAACCCCTCACCATCTTTACTTCAGACACACTCCTCCTCTCTGGGATGGTCATTTTATACCCAGTTAAAATGTTACTAACCTGTTTCTCATTAACCTCATTCATTATTTATTTTTCCAACAGGCGTGTTGTTCAGCACTTAACACCTCAACTATTTTATAGTATGTTGGCATCAAATTCAGACTGGGCACTTAATTAAAAAAAAAAAAAAAAAAAAAAAAAAAACAGTAACATTCTAAGGTTATACTTGGAAGACAGTATGAATTTGTTTGGAAACAGCCATTTCTCATTTTCAACATTTGATATGGGGCTTCAGTGTGTCGCAAACCATCCCGTTATATTTTCTTTTGCATTTCACACAGTGGCTTGTCTAGAATTCTTTTACGATTTCCAAAAGCATTCAGAATTTTCGGGTGGAAACAAAGATGTCTAAGTAAACATGTCTCCAATGTTCTAACAAACACACACCCACGGATGGCAATGATGTCCTGTCTGTGTGCAAATACCACCGGAAAAACAACACCTGTGTGTGGGCATGTGGTATTTTCTGACAACATACATTTACATTTTCTGTTCACCAAATGCTATCATTCAAAGCACCTGAGAAACTGCAGTGTTTCAGCTATAATCTAAATGTTCAAAATAACATGATAGAACTCTAGTACAATAAACAGTCATTTGTTAGTGTACTTAAGGGGAGTTTTCTGGTATCTGTGCTTTACCTGAATAGTATTTTTCTGTCAGCTTTTCAACTCCCCCAAAGTTTAATCTGTTACTTTCAAGCCTTTGGTTTCAAAACTGACTTGTTACTTCAGTTTTAATGCATCTGAGGGCAGTTATGGATTATTTTTTATTTTGTGTCACTGCTCAAGTACCCCAAAATAAAACAGGTTTCATATCTAATACTATGGATGGCACAATAACGCATAAGAATATTCCCCTGTAGCGTATCACTACATATCATGACAAATGTAAAAAGACAATGACATAAAGACACGGCAGGTGTAACGACACTGATCGTAGAGAAGGCCTCAGTGTTTTGAGTGATTGAGTGACAACTTATTGGCACATTGGAGTAAAGTTAATCTTCATTATTAAACGTATCTGCAATATCAAATATAGAACACATTTCAATATTTCATCAATATTTTTCATCACTTTTCACAAGTTTCCCAGTGTTACTTAACTTTTATTTGGATTTAGTCCTTAAAAGACCAGAAAAGCAAACTACACACATATCACGTCACTGATCATTTTCTGATAAATTTCATGTTAATGAACTCCAGCTGCTCACCATTTAACTACTACTTTATGACACAGACACTAGAGGTTTGATTTCTTCCTTCAGCCTCTGCTTTTAACATTAATAAAGAACACATTTATATCATCTGAGTGTTTTCGGTTTTGTGAACCTTCATGTGTCTGTAAACATGACTCTTTCGTCTAAAACTTCTCTTACAAATTGAACAACTGAAAGGTTTTTCTTCAGAGTGACATCTCATGTGACGATCTAAGGTTGGCTTATTAGTAAATCCTGTATCACACACTGAACATCTAAAGGCTTTTTCTACAGAGTGACATGTCATGTGACGAAGTAAGGCTGACTTATTAGTAAATCTTGTATCACATACTGAACATATAAAGGGTTTTTCACCTGTGTGATGTCTCATGTGATCAACTAAAGTCGACCTCCGAGCAAATCTGGTATCACACACTGAGCAACTAAAGGGTTTTTCACCTGTGTGACGTCTCATGTGACGAACTAAAGTCGTCTTATCGGTAAATCTTCTATCACATACTGTGCATGGAAAGGGTTTTTCTCCAGTGTGGATTCTAATGTGTGTCCGCAAATGTTCCATTTTTTTAAATGTTTTATCACACCCAGGACAGTGGTGTCTTTTCTTTTCACCTCCCACATCACTTACAGACACATTGTTCTTGTTCATGTTACTGGTTGTGTTGGTGACTTGGTGACTCAGTGTGTAATCTACATCACCGTCCTCAGCTTCAGAAGAGTTTTCACTCAGGTCATCACTAATTGGTTCTAAATATCTGTCTGGGTTGAAGTTGTTGTGTGCCTCTGATCCTCCACTGCCCTCTTGAACTGTTTTCTCTCTGTTCTGCTGTGTCTGTCTTTGGTGAAGCTGTGAAGACTGAGGCTTCTCCTCATCTTCTTCAGTCTTCACAATGACAGTAATGTACGGGAGCTCAGTGAAGCCAGTCTCCTCCAGACCTCGAAGCTGCTCTCCTTTCTGATTGATCCGCAGTTCCTCCTGCTCCTCTTTAATAAGGGGTGAGTCTTGGTCCTGGTCCAGATTGGGGCTCCTCTCCAGCTGTTGAGGGGCAAGTGCTTCTTTAATCACAGGTGGAAGCAGGACATCTGCAGGATCACGTAAAATGCAAACATTATGAGAATAAGGCAAAGTACAGTATACCATACAATATATGCCCGTGAAGATTCTCAGTCATAAATGTCATTATTATCTTGTAGGTTCTTTTTCAGTTGCTATAACAATCCAGTTGCCTTACAAGATGTGCGTAGTATGTAATAAAACTTTATTTGCATTTCATTCAGTACATCACACACATAGATGTTACTTGAGAAAGACATCCACCTAAAATAACTGTCAGATGAAATTCACTCTGGTACCTACCAATTTCAGTGGAAATTCTAGCACAGTTTTAATATGTAAACCGATCAGTGTGGATGCAGGTCACAACCACTTTCTGAGAAAGTTTCCAGTACACCACTGTTTAACACATAAAGATAAAGCATGGCTGTCTGGAGCCTTACTTAGCAGCAACGCTAGTAGGATATTGCATAATGATCAAAATGAGCAAGATTAACAGTCATGAACAAGCAGAAGTAGATGTAGATAAACCAACCTGCCCACACTACCCTGTAATGGCAAAGGAGCAGAACTATAATTTTGTGTTACTTTTTCATTTTTTGATCAAATTTGCAATATAAAACACTCAACAATTTTCTGGATCGTTTAGCCGATTATGTCGAATATGTCAAAACGTGGACTTTCTGCTGTTTGCCTTCTTCTTAATCTGAACTTTAGAGTAGCTATAAATTTGATGAAACATATGTGACTCAAGACAGTTTGTCACAAAATGAATCAGATGCCATTAAGTCCAGTCCAAGTCCTAACTCAGTTTGGACCAAATGTGGAGTTACTGCTTTTGCCGTTTTACAGCAGCACAGACAGTTTAACCAGAACACTGATTAGTATTTATGCATGTATTGTTTTTCATTTTTCTATAACACTGGAGAGGCCCAGGCTGAATTTACAACAGGCTGCACAATTATTAATAAAGTAACGGTCAACTGGCATCAGCTGTTACACCTGAGTGTAAGCACTAATGGTACCAGAATGAACTAAATGCCATTTTAAACATAAAGTGAACAGACCTGCTTTTGGGTGTAAAACCTCGTCCAGTAGTTGTTTTCTTCGCTCGTTGCTCTGTTGTGAACCCAGCTCCTCCTCATACTCCGAGATGGTTCTTTCAAACAGTACAGACGTTTCTTCACCAGCCGCAGTTAGTCGTTGTTTAAGCAACGCTGTCAGCTTGTGGAGTTTAGACATTTTCATAAAGCAGACGTCTTCTACACACATCAAGAATCGCAGTTAAAGCCATAGAAGTATCATAAAAACAGAAAAGTTCTTCTTCTTTACATCGGGTTAAAGGCTGGACGCGTAAGAGACGCACTCCTGCCATCTACAGTTCATTATTAACCACGTAAACACTTTTGCGTAAGCACGCTGGATGCACAGCTGCAGATTTCTCTATCATCTTGTACAGACCAGCACTGTGTAGACACTGCAGTAGTTTCTTAGTTTTAATCGTAGACTCTATGTATTTTGACCCATTTTCCAGTTACTTCACTTGACCAAAGCTCTCAGACCAGCTTCCACAACCGGAAACAAGATCGCTGCTGTAATTTGAAGCTGTTGCCCCCAGTGGTCATGCGCCGGTACTACACCCCAGCCGAGAAAGTATTATCCCCATAGAGCTCAATGATACAAGAGACATACTACCAGTGAAAAAGGGTGGGCGATGGCTTTTTACACTATCCGCGTTTATAACAAGGAGGGTTGAAAAGTTTTAAATCGCCTAGACGCTTAAAAAAGAAGTAAAAAAAACAACTATAAATTCCATGACGTCCGCCGCAGTCTGAGCAGCCATTGGACGAGCGGGAAGGGGGCGGGGAAGCAGTATACGCATGCGCAGCGGCTTGATTGAAATAGCGAGAGAACATGCCTTCTTAAAATAATCGCCGAAGTCATTTTTTCCGGATTTTTCAGGAAACACAAAAAACTGAACCTGCCTAAGACACACTCTTGGCATATGGTAATTATACTAAAGGGGTAGAATGGCACGATCTGTTTAACTGAGGATGGTGGCAATTTTATCAGAGGTGGCCAGCATCAGGAGATGATTTAGGCAAAAAAAAAGTTTAAAAAATGACTTAGGCAATTATTTTAAGAGGGTGACAATACGTTAATGAGCCGCAAATTGTGACCAACATCATGTAAATCAGCTTAGTGATGTGTTTATAGGTTCTGGTTGTTGGTTGTTGTCGTCCATCCTGTTACTGTTGAAACAATAGAAATGTGCAAACTGTTAGCAACCTGTTGAACCCTAGTAGAGTTTACTGTATCCCAGCAACAACAGTAATTGGTTAGCTACATGTCAAGGTGATGTTCATTTTATCATTATTTGCATGCTTTTCAACAAAGTGGACTTCACTGTTTGCAGAAAGTGGCAGCTGTGTGAGTGCTGTAAGACAAATGTCAGTGTTCTGGCTGAAGTTGTAGGAGAACGCAAATAAATTCAATTCAGTATGCAGCACACAAAACAACAACGCACTAAATAGTTTTTATTATATATTTTACACTTATGTATACAGTATTACTTTTGTTGTTTTCACTGTACAGAGGCAGAAGCCACAACATTAACATCACATCATGTTTTTTATCATTGTGAATATTTCAGTCATAAGAGATGGGAATCGATGGATTATTATTTACATTTCACTGGATACAAAAATCTGTGCAACCTGTAACAGGGTTACAGTCAGCATGAGGGGGAAGAAAAACAATTAAATGAAACAAGTTATATAATTTCCATGAAACTTGTCCTGTTTTTATTCTTATCATATTCTGCAATATATTATTTAAACTGAATGTTCTGGATGACATTGACTTTTGTGCTTCTTTTGTTTTCATTAGCAGTGTTCATCAAAAACAATATGTGGTCCTTTTTGGTGTTTTGTAGCCGAATCCAACCAACCAACTGTGGTTGTATGATCCTGTTTCCAAACGAGTTGAGACACTGTGTAAAATGTAAGTAAAACTATAATGGGATGATTTGCAAAACAATCAGACAGACAACAAATCTGTTGTACTATTGTTTTGCCAGGTGCTCTAGCTTGTTATCAGCACTCAAAAGCCAGTATCTGTGATAGTATGAGGATGTATTGATGCACATAATGTGGGTAACATGCACAAGTGTGAAGGCAACATTAATGGTAAACGATACATACATATTTTGGAGCAACATATATTGTCAAGTGGCCACCATCTTTTTTAGGGAAGGCTTTTTTATCTCAGCAAGACGATGTCAAACCACATTCTGCACATATTCCAACAGCATGGCTCTGTATTAAGAGTCCAGGTGCTAAACTAGCCTGATACAGTCCTGACTGTCGGGTGCATTATGAAATGTAAAATACAACAGCTGAAATTTCATGTAAAGCAAGAATGTGACAACAACTGGTCTCTTCAACTGACAAATACAAGTATTCTTAAAGAAGAGTCGACACAACAGAGTGGTAAATGTAAACCTGGCCCAGCTTTTTGAAATGTGCTGCTGTCATCAAATTTAAAATGAGCATTTAACAGAAACAATTGCATTGTTCTTTTTTGACATCAATATGATTGATGTTTCATTTTCAGTTAAATAGGGTTTTAATGTTTTGCAAATTGTCACATTTTATAATTTTCAGTTACATTTTACACAATGATACAGATTTTTTTGGAAAAGTCGAACCTCCGTATTGTAAATGTCGCTCTGTTACAGATACATGACATACATTTGTGTTGTATTTCTGTCAAATTTGTTGCTTCATCAGAGTTACTGTTTTATTAAACCACGTGTAATACATCAGCCCATGAGGATGCAGTGGTGGAAGAAATATCCAGATACTTTACTAAGTATACTGTAAGTACGAATACAGCAGAAGTGATTCACTGCATTAGTTAGGGTAAAATAACTTGTTGCCAGTTGAAACACTTTGATCATTGCAGTCATTTTCCACTGGATGGCCTTAACCGATTCCAGACACTGACTTTTTGGCTGGGCAGTTATAATTCAATTAACAGTGAGAAAAATCACTACTGTACAATAAGCACATACACTACCTGCTTGAATTTCCACAAAAAAAAAAACTCAGAATATATTGGGGTGTTCTCATACTTTTGACCTGTAGTGTAAATATTAGCAGAAGCAATGAATTGGCTTGGTTCCTCTCACTGGTTATTGTGACATCATTAGATTATTATTAGTAAAAGATCAGTGTTGTCACACTGCTGGAACTGCATCTACTTTGGACTACTTCACGTTCAGTTTTGTAAAGATATGTTTCCTTTCTTAATGCTTAATTTTTGGATATGATGCATTCATAGATATCTAAAATGCAGGCTGATACACACAGCTTTTGTAGAAAAGTTAGACACTCTTGGGTGATCTTTGATTTTTAAAGGTTGTATTTGTGTGATTAATCATTGTGTGAAATCTTCTGGAAAGTAACTAAAGGTGTCAGATGAATGTATTGGACTAAAAAGTACCATATTTGTCAAAGGATAAAAGTAGAATAAGCAAGAAATACTCAAGTAAAGCGCAAGTAGTACTTGAATAAATCACTTTCTACCACTGCCTGCGGAATCACTAAACTAAACCTACCTTTTATGATTTACAAATAAAAAGAAAAACATCAGTGAGCCTGTTGCAGAGAAGAGAATTCTATCTGGATTTTATTTTGGGAGCAATGAATGATTTTATCCCTTTGAAAATTGAACAAAAGCCAACTATCAGGGTTCAATGTGATGATCTACCTTATTTATTTATTTATTCATTTCCCTTCTCGGATTTTAAATATGTTAATTAAATTTTTACTCATTGGCAGAAAAGCAAAATGAACACAGTTCTGCAGAAACATCGTGGTGTGTTACCAGCATTTTAAACCCAGATGAAGCAGGCAGCGGCTTCAGATTCCCATGTAGGTGTTCATCTTTCCCAGGGCGTCACACACTGTGGTGAGGTCGCTGCGTAGATCCTGGACCACGTTCTCGATGCTCCTGGTGTCTTTGAGCAGGTCGATGCTCTGGGTGTACGGGTTGTAATACACCGAGAATGGCCGTTTTATTGTCTTGGCAAACTCCCTGTCAGTGTGAAAAGCCAACAGTAAGAAGAAGAAGCTTTAAACTTACAACATGAAGGTCAACAGTGGTCATTTATACTGATAAGATTCAACAAGGTGATAAGTTGTGAGATGATCAGTCCGGGAAAAAAATACGGGACATTTCAGTGTAACCACTTATTTGTTATAGGACAATGAACTTTGAAAAACATCAATGCAAGATTTATGGTAAATTTGGGGGTAATAATAATGACAATAAAAATAATGATCCCTGTGAGGAAATTCATTCTCTGCATTTTACCGTGAAGATTCGGGTCTTCTAATGTGCCTAACAGGACCTAACTTTGGAAAAAAAACAGAAATGGCAGCCTATGCAGAGAAAAATGTTTTGATCCACTTTGACTGAGGGGCGTGGCCTTAGCTGAATGTGTTTGTTAAGTTTACCGCATCTTCTCTTTGGCCTCCTCGAAGCTCTCAGAGAAAAAGTAAACATCCTGGAAAGTGGTGATCAGACACTCCTGATTGCAGGTCGTTTTTGGATCAAACATCTTCACACACGCCTTATCTGACAGGGCATGCTGGGAGAAATCAGACACAGGAAGAATGAAGAAGACACAACTAGTTGACTAGAATTGGGGAATAATTTTAATAAGGTAAAGTATACTGTATTGCACACATCACCATACAGTTTATACTATATTTATTTGGAATATACAACTTCATCTATAAAACAACATTGCATTTGAATTAAAATAACAGCCTTTTACCCTCAGTTCTCCAATGGAGGACAGTAAACCAGCTCCATAAGCTCTCAGTTGACCGTCTTGTTTGCAGAGGCCAAACTCGATAGTGAAGAAATAACACTGTTCAGAAAACACAGCAGTTATTAGTTAGAATTTTTAGATGCAGGAGTATTTATTCCCTTTTTAAAATATGACCAGATCAATGTCTTATGTTTGGTGACAAACAATGGCATTGCAGGGGGAAAGCCAAATGGAAGAAATCCTGGTATTCATGTAACTACATCTCCACCGGGACCATAGTGTAACCTAACGAGCTGATTTTACACAAATACATACAGAAAAGAGTACCATAAAAAAGCAGGATTTGTACATGTCCATTATTGAACCAAGATTATTGATGCCACTGTACACACAGCCTCTCCCCTGTCTGTATGGTAATATCTTAAGAATTTATGCACATTCTTATTATTTTAAGCATTTTCACTAAATATGTAGGTTACTGCTCAATACCAGCACAGATTTGGTAATAAGAAATATTCATTTAAATACCGGTATATAGGAAAAGTTTAAATTTCACACCATTCACATCACAGCAGGGCTGATGCACACCCTCCACATGTGCAAAGAGAGAAACAGTACTAATTTTGAATGATCCACATCTGAAGTCTTTTATGACTTCAGTTAGGCCCTATCATACTTTTACTTCAACCTGATGATATCAATTTTTTTTGTTATTTTGTGGCTAAGATTAGTTCTGTAGCCCTATCGGTTTCTGGGATATCATCAGAAATGTATTATGATTATGGAGTCACATTATGATTTCTGCATGACTTTAACATGATTACTTTGTGACCAAGATTACTTCTGTAGCACGGATGGTTGTTGAGATATGATGGAAAATGCATTTTTAAGATACTCGGGTGGCCACAACCATGACCATTACTGTTCCAGCCCAGAAGGAAATCACCTTGCCATATTCACCTGAGTAATATTCCCACTAAATCCATCCAGACATTCTCCAGTTATCCTACAGACACACACATGCACGCACACATACACACATTCATAAGAACAAGTCCACATCACCCAAAAGATAAACAACCACAGGAGCCACAGAACAAATGTTAACCTTTCCATTTCCATTTCAATTATCCTGGTCTTACGGCTGCTGATTTTCTGCTACGTGGGAACAAAACTGACTTTCCTCAACAACGTCATACTCACTGTGGCCAGTTTCTGAACATCCTCATCGGTTGCTCCCAGAGACGCGAGGCCGATCTCTTGTGAGAACTGAGCAAACTTTGGGTCAGCGAGGAGCGGCACATGGCCTAGGAGCTCATGACACGTATCACTGAAACAAACACATCAACCACTCGTTACAAAGCAGAAAAACCTGCCACAAAAAATACAACACAGCGATTTCTGCATTCAGATTAATTTATTTATCATTACAGACAATATAATCCCATATGTACATGGATCTGACATTTACTGACAGAGGAGGAGATGCAGAAAACAGACATCAGGAGGGAGAAACGAATGATATTTGTCCACTTGTGATAATTTACTTGGAATGACAGAGGAATATGATATTAGTGCAAGTCAATCATAAAACAGTCACCTGTAAATCTGAGATCATTAGGGAAAGAATACACATCCATATAATGTTACCAAGTCCTGATGACCTCATATATATGTTTGTTATGTCAGAATTTAGAAGAAATTAAGTGTATTTATGTTCATTTTTAATTCTTTTAATTTTTGGTTCTTTTTGGTTCATTTCTGTCCATTTCGTGTAATGTTTTGTTATATTTGTTTGTTAATTTGGTTGATTTAGTGTTTAAGTGTTCATTTTGATTGAAAATGAACACAAATTAACAAAACAATCCAGAAAGTGAACAAAAATAGCAAAAAAAATCTATCAAATGAACTGAAATGAACTAAGAATTAACAGAATAATCAAGCAAATTTACCAAAAATGGCAACATAATTAAAGAAAGTGAGTAAAAACAAATAAAGTGGACAAAAATAATTACTAATATTTTTCGTTTTGTGTATTATTTTGGTAATTTTAGTCATTCATTTTGTTGATGTACTGCATGTTATGTTAATTTTGATTGACAATGAACAAAAACAAACAAAATAATCCACAAAATGAAAGGAAATGAACAAAATAAATGAGCAAAATAGTCAAGAAAGTGGTCAGAAGTGAACAAAATAATCCAGGAAATGAACAAAAATAACAGAATAAATCTACCAAAAGGACAAAGTAATAAAAAAAATAAGCAAAAAACAAACAAAAGTAGACAAAAATAAACAAAATAATCAATGTAGTGCACAAAAATAAGAAAATAATTCAGGAAATGAACAGAAATTAACCAAACTTTAACAGAACAGTCAAGCAAATTAACAAACATGAGCAACAACACAAATGGGCAAAAAACCCCAAAACAATTGAAAAGTGAACACATTTTTTTCTAAATGCATTATAAAAAGCAGTTTCCATTTCTCCTAAAACACATTTACCACCCACAGGGGGAAAAATAAGCCATTACGATAATTCAAAAAGGATGAAAACATATTTGTCTCTCACTACAGACCCTAAGCCAAAGTGAGAGGTCATGGGCGTCAATCCCGGGAGGGGAGGGGGTGGGGGGTGTAAAGTTGTCCCCCCGAAAAATCACATTGTAAACCAAATAATTTTTCATTCAAATAGTATAGTAACATTTGCTTAAAGCATAATACAAGTGGTACTATTTGAAGCCACATTGTTGCATTGCATTATTTTAGCCACATTGTTGCACTGCATATTTTATGTCTCCCCCAAAAATTAGTAGTAGTGTGCCGCTTTCTGTAGGACCAATTGCGCGCCGTATTCAACTATTGCATCCACTATTTTGAAAACATGTATTGCTGCACCCTCAACATGAGGAATGGGTGTAAATTTACAAAGTCATTGAATTTTATCAGACAAAACATGAACATCAAACTGACTGGAATAAAACATTTTAGAAGTCACTGTTTTGTGCTTTAAAGTACACTTTCCATGCGGCGCCACAGTTTTTCTAATTGTCTGTGTGAAATTGATGGAACTTTAGAACTTTATAATGAAAGCGTAGTTGTGTGAATGCACTCACGGTTCAGGAGTGTACAGCGGGTCGGTGCTGTGGCGGATGTACTGGGTGCAGTTAAACACTCTGTAAGCCAGACCGGCCAGGAAATCCCTGGGAGACAAGTAACCCGCGACTGGTCGAACTGTGAAACCAGAGCGTTCTGAAACACACATAACAGCCTTTACCAGCTGAGTCTACGTTTGTCACTAAGAAGAAGAAGCAGAGGAGAAAATGGAGGAAAAACTAAGAAGACGAATGATTGCAGTGCATGACAACTAAGATTAAAACAAAGACTCACTAGCAGAGAAAATATGTGATTATGCTCAGTGAAATTTGAAAAAGCTGAAAGATACAAAATAGTCTTCATGTTTTTGAACAAACACCAAAATAGTGTTTTTGTTTTCCTTCACTTTATGGTTCATGTTGAACAAGAATGTCTTTGCACAATGCATCTTTA
>JAQQAE010003958.1:0-19423 GCA_029823295.1 Pseudamia nigra | reverse complement strand
ATCAAGATGTGCCACGCTGATAGACTCCTACCCAAAAAGACTGAGTGCTGTAATAAAAGCCAAAGGTGCTGCAACAAGGTATGAGTTTAAGGGTGTTCATATTTATGCAACCAGGTTATTTTAAGTATTTATTTTCCCTTTTCAGGGTTTCAATTTGTTTTTTTAATTGCGTTGCACAGATTATAAGTCACACTAAAGTTGGAAAAAGTTGTGAAATTATTAATCTTGGTGTCAATTTTTTACATCACAAAAACCTGGCATTTGAAGAGCGGTGTGTAGACCTTTGAGACCCACTGTATATACATGACATAACATGGCATGATTATATAAAATGGCACATGGCAGTGAAATTGTAGACTGCTTCTGAAAATGCGAAAGGCCTTTTTTTGGAGTTAGTGTTTACTTGGTTAAGAGTCCATTAACTCTGGTAAACACTCAAGTACAGTAGAGGACAGTGACGGACATAAATGCTGGATGCCAAAACACAAAACAGGAGAAGAAGAGGAAATCTGTTCTGACCTACTGTTAAAATGGTGGCTCAACACTTCAGAGGGAACCCATTCTATATGTAGATTCTGTAGACACAGCTTTTTCTAAAGAAATAAAAACACAATTCTTATTTTCCAATGATTATACACTAATAAAACATAATTATAAATGTTCTATGCCATTTCTGCAATTAGATCCCCCTAAATCTTACACACTGGACCTTCATACTGTAAACTAACCACCTCCTTGGTTAACTGTGTCCACAGACATCGCTGCATTTGTTTTAAACATTATTTTTATGGGATTTTAAAAGAGGCCACAATTGTTGCAGACAAACCCACAATATTGCATTTACAATTTGACCAGAAAATGACCTTTTTGGTGCAGGACAGGACAGTGCATATTGCTTTTCAATTTCTGAAAGGGAGAAAAAAGAATTGGGGACCAGAAGAGTTAGAGTACAATATGATTGTTGTGAGTTTATATATTGACTAAACCAATATTTGAGAACACACCGAACAAATGAACAGTTTGCTAAGACAAACATCAGTAAGTTAATGCACTGAACCTTGTCTTAAGTGGAATTTGGTTTACTGGAATCATTTGCCTTCTCATGTTTTCTGATGGCTCATCACTGCTGATCCTGTTCCAAGTCCATTTTCAACCACAGCTTTTCTCTCTTAAACCTGATTAACCTGTTATGTTTCTTGTGCTATCAAGAACATGAAAATGTATACCAAAGGTGTCAGCTCACATACAAACTTGGAGTGTCAACTTCCAAAGGTTTCACTTATATTTCTGTTCTTTTTCAACTAAGAGCAACATTACTGGACACTAACATTTTGCCAAGTAGCTGCAGATATTTAAAAAGAGGCTACCATGCCACAGCCAAATATTTGGCAGCTTCCATTTTCACATGCTACAGAGCAATACTGTAAGACTTGTTCCCCTGATGTGCCCAAACAGCTGGTAATCCAAACACTTACTGACAGGCAGTGGGTTCAACACACCGTTCAGGGGAAAAACAGCAGAAGCAGCGTTAATGGCATGCCATTATAGATATAAAACCATGGGATCTGACAAATAGAGAATGTGGCCTAGGCTGAGTGCCTTCCTGGTAGTGCTGTGTCTCAGTGGTTAAACAGAGCTGTGTGGTCGTATCACAGCGAGCCTGAAGGAAAACTGCTGATCTAATCAGAATCAGTAGTGTAGCTCTCAGATAGATACAGATCATATGCAATATATAACAGCCAATGCTGGCCTAGTTTGACAGCGTAACAGAAAGATCTCCAACTATGATATTGATTTCCATTTCAGTGTAAAGGAGAAGCTTTGTCATTTGAGTTATGGAAAGAAAACATGTTGGTAAATTGTCTGTGGCCTGTGGTCACAATTTAATACACCATCTCAGCAAACTACAGCTACTCGATGGCTGAGTTATGAGATTATCATCATTCTTTACTGTTTGACTCTAAGCAACTGCTCATTCTTTTAAATACAATCAGAGGAGAAAGTAGCATGCATGTGTCTCCAAAAATGTCCATTATGACCAATTTTCTTGTCTCTATAATATCGTGGACTACAGAGAATAAAACGGCCTAACTCTACTTCTAGCTGACGCCACAATGTGAACACCAGTGTTTTGCGCGTTAAACGTATCTAAAGTAAGTGAATTAAGAAGCTGAACTACAACTTCAGCACTCTCATGCTCATATTGTTCATATTTTTAAGTCCAGAATAAAAACATTCCTTTTTTCATATATTCACTGTATGGGTGAGCTCTTTAAAGCACTGAAATTTTAATCTTTTATTTGATGCAAATTATTATATTATCTTGCACTCATCTTTTCTAGCCTGTTTTCTTTCTCTGTCTCTATTTTTCTGTATTTTTAATTGTATTTTTAAATTATCAAGTTTAATTGTGTGTTTAATTTTATTTTAAATTGTATATTTTTAATTAATCAAATTCTACTGTTTTTCAGATTTTTTTCAGTGTATTGCACACTGACTTCTGTGTATGAAATGTGCTATACAAATAAGCATGCCTTGCCTAATGCACATGAAGCTATTATTTTAGTGTTACTGTAACACAATGCAGAACTTTTAAAAAAATGTACCAATCATTGCATCCATTATCACAATGATGAAAAATGATGTGGGACAGATAGCTGGAAACATCTTTGTGCATGGTAGTCATTTGTCATTAATGTTTGCTGATTATGTGTGTTGATGGCACAGACTTAGCTTTTATCTTTATAAATACATTTTTTCCTCTTAAATATTATTTTAAAATCAGGCCTGCCCCATGTTATTTTGGTATGGCTGATCCAACCACTGTCAGAAGAATTTTAAACCTTTAACTAACAACTGAATCAACATATCCTCACGATCAATCAGCACTGACCCTAACACATTTACTTGCCAACAAACTGCAGACCATTCAATGAACCACTCATTTGCTCAACAAGTCAGTCCAACCAACCAACCAAAACAGCCAATTCATCTCCGAGACATGAAATGGAAAAAGATGAGTGGAAGGGGGAGCGGGGGTAAAATCGGGACCATATGAATGACATTCCATCTAGTCTCGATTTTGGGTGTGTTGCTTGTTGTTGCTGATGGCTCGGGAAGTCTGAGAGCCTCTGCTGATTTAGGTCTCAGATGTTGACATTGTCCTGGCTGAACCTTTTTTCCAAGTTATCCTCCCCCCATCACTTCATTCCAGTCATCCCCACTGATTAAATTCATTAAAAAGGCATCTAAAGAATAACTCTAAATCTAAAAACATATTTGAATTGTCATTTTATGTTGCTATGACTTATTTAATCAGACCAAAAGCTCAGGTGCAGGTGTTCCTGTGAAGATTAACGTGTTTGTCGCGTTACTTACGACACTGGCCAGGTGTCACCACATCTTAAAGGAAACTCCCTGAGCCATTTGAAACATTTTATCCAGGGATTACACTGAGAATCGCTTTGACTTAGATGGGGATTCCCTCCGTTCATTTGCCTGTGCGCGTGCATCTCCTGAAAGCGTGTGTATGTGATGGGCTGTTGCTCGTGTGGTTGCGTGGATGTACGCATCTGTGAGTGTCTGCCTGTGTATTGTCTGTATCTGTTCGCCTGACTTTCACCACAGTCTTTCCTGTTTTTTACTTTATTAACATTCCCTCTTCCTCTGGGTGTAATTTGAAGTTTTATGATTAAATCTGAGGGCTAACCAGTGATGAGAACCCTGAGTACTGAGTCTTAGTTGGAAATCTGCAGGGATACAATAAAAACTGAAAGGAAAACACAGTATTACATAGACGTTTAATGATCCCCGTGGGGAAAATGTAGCATTCAATAAGGATTAAAATGAATAAATGACAGAGTATGTACCACATTTTTATATAGAAATAAACTTCAGAAATAAATGGGAAGTTATTTGATAGGTTTATTAAATAAAGGACAATTTTCTACCTTTTGACTCTGTCTGTTCAGTTTATTGGTGATAGACAGTATATTGCATAACATATAAATTTTTATTAGGTATAAAACTATAATGTCCTGAACTTTCTCCAATCTGTTTTCACAAGCAGTTAGTCTTCGTTTTCGTCTTTTAACCATTTAATCACCGAAATATAGATTCAGATTTTAAACACAGACCTAGATCCTAGGGTTTTTATGCAAATGGACAGCAACAGCACCAATATTGTTACTGAAAGGCCAACAAATTTTAAGACAAGACAGAGGAAAAACAACACTTAAGTTTTCCATTTTAAGAGTTGCTTTCATCTCCCACCTTGTGTGCATCACAAAAATCACTTTATAAAATGTTGTAACTGTCTGAGGCAACATTGATTATAGTTTGAATGTGCTCTCCATGGTGCTGAAGCCAAATCAAAGGGACAAGTGTAAGGTCACATGGGTCACCAAGATAGTCAACATAAGAATATTGCTGACTGTGATGAATTAACGTTGTTATAATTCATCTTCTTTTTCCTGATTTTGCTACAGGGAAACAAAGGTTTAGGGATAGGGTTGAATCCTGTGGAGGAGCCTGATCAAAAACCAGTCAGTTGTTGGTTTATTAATTAGTGACGATCTGTATCCTCTGATTGAATACTTAAAAATAACTAAAAAGAAAAAAAAACATTTCTCAGAGAGACAGTCTGACACGTTAGCGACAGCTCATGCAGGAGATGACACAGCCTCGTTACAGTAATATCCCTCCCTGTATCTCACGCCCATGTGTCTGCAGCATACCCTGTAAATCTCACTGTTATTGTTTTAATAACACTAATGTTAGCATTAGCCAAGTGGTTAAAACGTCAGACATCAAAAGCTTGAAACATTGGAGCTATATTGGGGTGAAGACAAAGGGCAATGGCCCAACTTGTGAAAATACTTGCCTGTGCTGACTCAGCAGAAGACTGCGCCTTCATGTTAGGTAGTTTTGCTCGTAAGTGTGTTTGTTGATGTGTGTGGGCACAAATACATACATTGATAGTGAGTGTGTAGATATTTAAATCTTTTTGAGCGTGTGAAACACTAAGCGATCTGATTGCTCATAATAAAGGCCTCCAGCTGCTCTGTAAAACACACTGCTCAGAGCTCCATTTCCTCCAAACCACAAAGTCTCATAAAGCTAAGCACCCATCGTTTGCTAATAGCATTAACGTCTGTATCAATGCCTCTGGTGCTGCTTATTGGGGGAAAAACACCCCAATATATTTTCCAAAACATGACTTTGTTTTTCTGAATCTACAGCTCCACCTCAAAGCCAAGCCACAGGGAGAGGACTCTGAAATGATGTCTGACAGAGATGCAGCATCATTACACTGGAAAATATGTTTATCATGGAACATCTGAAGACCTGTGGGTGCTAGTGAAATAACACAAGTCAGCAATCTACTTCATGACCACTGATGTTAAAATTCATACCTACAGTACTTCACCGTCGATTGGCCCATTTCTTTTCATTGCCATAGCCCCTGTGTGTTTTTACATATGTGAGCAATAAAATAAGTCGGTGAGCTCTCCACTTCTGCCAAATGGGCCTATTTTATGAACCACTGAGTACAACAAGCAAGTGAAATGCTTTGTATTGTATATGGACTGGAGTAAATGTGTTAAGTGTGTGTTCTTGGAAGAGTGTATGTGCTTTCAGAAGGAGGGGGTACAGTGTACCCCAAGCTTTCCATAGTGTTTACTGACACAACACATTTTAATGGTTTCTGTTCAGTGCCAAGAATTGAGAAATCAAGTCACTTCAAAAGAGTGGCACACTGCGGAATTCCAGTGTTTACACTTATGGCTTCAACTATTTAAATATGAAACAGAATACTCCTATGGACACCATAGTCTCTGGGCTTTGCATTAAAATATAAAGAGATTGCTTTAGGTACTTTTATTTTAAGTGTATTATTGTCATTGTTGCCTGTAACACATTTCATAACAGGCAAAATATTTTCTGTACATTGCAAAAAGCCTGACACTGAATATCACGCCAAAACTAATCAGCTCCTTATGTACTTTCGTCAAACCCTAGATTTTATTTCAAAATGTTTTCAACAATGAACTGAAAGCTTTGTGAGGTCCCGGCGTACAGCACAACGTGTGAGCCCCAGCTATTCTCTGGCCATATGCTGGTGAACGCCCAAGTGCAGACAATAGAGGGATTGTTTGGCTTCAGTTCTGACATTAAAAAAAGTTTCTCTTACACATGCTGTGGGGGCTTCATGGGAGACACATCACCACAGTAATCAAAAGGACTTATACATATTACATTGAAGTAATGAAATTTTCATCATTATTCCCATCCCATGCAGTCTGTTTCTTGTTTATTCTGCAGGTCGGTCTGTGCTGTGGTCCAAATGTCTGCTGTGAGTTAGTGGCGCTGCTGCAGCAGTGGGCGGTTTCTCTATACAACTTATCTCTGTAATGAGCTGGTGGGCCGCTCTGACCAGTGCTGCAGTGGGGTAACGGAATAGTGACTTCACTTTTTGGCCATAATGCTGTTGAAATTTCCAAGCACTGTGAAGATTATCAAATTGCACATCACAAAATATTACAGTCAGGGTGGCCTGTTGCTGAGCTGACTGTGATTTAAACCCAAGAGGTTTAATCCTCCCGTCTGTAACAGGTAATGTCAGTACACACAAAACACTGTTACAAAAGTAGTTTTTTTATTAAAACATACACAAACATAAATAAAAAGAACACTGAATGAAAAATCTGTCAGATGAAATCAGACAAAGATCTTACAGGTATTCTACAATCTTGTAGATAAAACAATATATCCATATTGTTTTTGGCTAGGCAAGTGCACACAGAATCGTCAAAATCAAGATACATAAATATGGAATTAAAAATGAAGCCCCTGTGTTTTAATAACAAAAAAGCGTGTCTAATAATTCCTCTAAGTGCTGCATAATGGATGTCATACAGACATAAAATATAAATGATTTTTACAGCCGAAAGGTCACTTTAACAATGACCTGCCTCTGTACTTCTATAGCTAATAAATAAATATTTAGTGCATATTCCCATTTACCTCACTGACGAGCCAAATGAAAAAAAATTAAGTTAATGATGAACCAAAGTCAATTTGGTCCGTCTAGTTAAAGAAGACAAGTCTATTCATGGCATCATCAATCAGACAGTCCAGCTATCTGCATTGCTTATTGATTGTCATGAAGATTAAGAAACCGATGTCATTTCATCCTGGTTTAAAATGACATTGTCATATTATTGGCTTCAGTGAAGCAGGCCACTCCTTAGATTCCACTAATTTTAAAGACAGACAACTGGATAAGAAATAGTTTTTCTGCAGAACACGGAACATTTTTTAAACTGCTATTATTGCTTAAACAAACGGCAGGGTCAGAGTGAGTCTTTTGTGGTCTTAAGTTTAAATGGTGCCTTTGAGACTTGGAGAGAGAAACAAATCAAAATGTAACTGCTTATTACAAATTTAACAGATGAGTTATTTACTGCAAGAATGCTTCATTGACTGCCTCGTTCACACTTACACAAACTCTCAAAAAACATTTGTGCATGCACTGCTGTGGGTCACAGACAGGTCCTGTTATTTTTATCCAGTTACAATCTGCTAAGTGTAAGCAGATGCTCTATCAACTCAAATGTTGTGAACATTTCCATTATTCAACAAAGATAAATCCTTCTCCGATTCACTTCTTGCCAACACTCACTTCCTTCGTTGCTTCCTTGTGGTTTAATTAGCACCTACACACATGTCAATGCTTAAACCTACAAGTGTTGCAATCTGAGAAGAATGCAATGTCATTTCGCATGTAAACCACAATACCTAAAAAAATCCAGTGCTATTTTGGACAAAGTTGAGAGTTTGATTAAGCCCTTCTGTGTGTTTTGTGATTTTTGGGTGGACTTGGTGCCAAAAGAAGGTAATCACAAGTGACAATCTATCGCCTTCCATTCTATTCTGAATTTCTTATGGACTCTAGTTATTTTGTAAAGAGCAGAGTAAAACAAAGACTACACAAACAATGCACCTACAAAAAAACACTTATGACAAATCAACATAAAAAAAATCACTAACAGTGGTTCTTTGGCAATCAAATATTCAGTAGCATGTCCGCTCCCCACGTTTACATGTCAGTTCCCCAACTTTATGGCCCCAAAATATGTCCCTTCTCCCTCTGGGTCCAGCATCCAAGCATTAGACACATTGACAAACAAAGCATCTCCCTGCTCTAGTCGCACCCCTCGACCCTGCTGGGCACAGTACATGTTATAGCTTGTGTTGTTCCAGCGCATGGTGCTGCCCGTCTTCATCAGCAGTACAGCCTTGCTGTTTTGTTTGATGCTTTCCTGGTAGACATACTGGATAAGCTGAGTGTTGCTAACATCCACGCTTGGGACCCCTGTCTGACTGCTGTCCTCTGGTATGTACTTGTAGTAGCGGAAGCAGGTTTTGGCATAAACATAGTAGAAACCTGACTCTATGACAAGCAGCTTCCCCTTGTGATAGTCCATCTTGTGGCGGTATCCATGCAAATCGTCCCAGTCGATGGTGATGGCCTTTGGCTCGCCCTCTGCATAGCAATAATGGTAGAAAAAGCAAATGTGTACATTAATGTTTGCATCACTTATTTTGTTGCATTGAAACTGTGTCAGCTTTTAGCAAGCTTACTTTAAAAGTAAATAGGTAAGAATTTTGTACCTTTATGTGCTTAAATGAATTTTGTAGAGTCTGTGCTGTGCTCGTTGTACTTGTTAACATTAGCTAACTTCATTTTAAAGTTTATCACATGCTAAAGTTTCCTGCATCCTTGAAAAGTACATGTATTGAAAACTTGAGTCAGTTTTTTGCTGCTTCTTTTCTGCTTCCCTACACAAAAACAAAGGCTGATTCCAACATAAACTCCACGTGAGCATATACAAACCGTATATATTGAACCTTTAACATTAGCCTCACTGACTTTGCAACAGGAACACCTAAAAGTAAATGCATACATATAGTACAGCCTAAGACACTACAAAGATAAGTCTTTTAGTACCACTATGCTTAATTATTTTTCATATTTTCTCTTCTTCTTTATTAGTTATTTATTCATATCAATTATAAAAAAATGTTTTTATTGCTGATTACTGGTCCTCATGCTGACCCGTGTATGTGGTTCTGTTGTGGCACTGAACTACTCCCCTGTGAGTTTTTTAAGGAATGCATATGGACTGAGTTCTCTGAATCTGAACATATACATATACAAACAGCCCAAATTTGAATAAGGACACAATAGTTCAGACATTACTGACTGGACTCACTTTTAGAGTACTCCTGATGTGCTCTGATTGGTAGATGAGCAGATGGCAGGATTTCTTTCTGAATTTTGCACCGCTTGTTTGGTTTGTTCCGTGTGTCTTTCAGCGCATTCAGCACCGGCTCCGTCTGCACTTCCTGTAGAAAACAGCATTTCATTTGATAAAACAATCATGTAAATATTTGATGCACATTGAAAAAAAAATCTGGCACTGAAGATCATGTCAGATCTAGAAAACTAATGAGCTCCTTATGCATTTTCTCAAAATCCAGATGTTATTTGAAACTACTGTATGATGAGCTGAAAGCTGTGTGAGGTCTCAGCATACAGCACAAATGTGTAAGCCCCAGTGACACATGAGCCATATGGTTATGATCTTTTATAACAGAGAAAAAATTGATGTACATCATTTATATTACCTATGTCTGCAGATCATGGTACTCTGAGCTGGTTTGAAATGCATCCACCTCAGGACAGAGACATCAACATAACTTCAACAAAGAAAGAACATGACTTCAACATATTTTACCACAGCTCTGATACCCTGCCTTTTTGAGTAACTGCTCTGTTGCATCTGTTGAAATGAAGACAGTGCATGTGTGAGCATACTGTCTGCATGTCTCTGTCTATTGCGTCTCACATTTGGC
Organism: Pseudamia nigra; assembly: GCA_029823295.1. Classification (NCBI taxonomy): domain Eukaryota; kingdom Metazoa; phylum Chordata; class Actinopteri; order Kurtiformes; family Apogonidae; genus Pseudamia; species Pseudamia nigra. The sequence continues at coordinate 9,502 of JAQQAE010003958.1, read as the reverse complement.
TGTCTTACTAACGTCTCATTACAGTCATAGTTACTCGGGGCTGTAGGCTGTGACAGTGAAGCCTCCTGGTGCGTGTAACCTTTCAAATAGATTGTGCTCTTCAACGATTTGGCTCAACTCCTTTGAAGGAATTTGGCACCAAAGAATGATTCTATCCAAGGCCTATGACGCTCCATTTTGAGGTGGACCATCTTCCTCAGGCAAGATGGAGCACATACACTTGAGAAAAACATGGTTTCCAAGCAAGTAAACAGTTACTGCCCCAGAGCTGCCAAGTCTGTTACACATCCAGCACAATATGAAAATATTGCACATATTGTGTAATCTGATTTGACCTTTGCCTTCACAAACGAGTCTCACAAATGAGATTTTTATTCTAGGAATGAGTAAATTTAACAAATTTGCTCAGGGGCAATCTCTAATGAAATCAGTGAAGCAACAGTCTTTGATATTTGTGCACTCATTCCAACACTTACATAAGAATAAGTACAATTATACATCCCAAACAAATGTCAGTAAGAACAATATACTCAACTGACTGTTATTTTGTTGTTACTGTTGTTATTACATTAGAAAGAGTTTTAACTTGTTCCTCTGATCTAATTTCCTGAGTATGCTGGTATCATCATCTCAGGCAGAAAGTTAAAAAAAGGAAAGTGAGAAGGAATGTGTTGACATGGAGGCCCTGGCTCCAAAACCACACACAGTGCATCTCAAACCAAACACTGCAACACATTCTAAATGAACTCATCTACCGAAACAGTAGTACCAACATCATTTACATGCTTTTGCAACCTGCACCTGTGCTGTGCTAATATTACTGCAAAGTATTTATTCACAGCCCAACTCCAGACAAATTTGCAAGACTCTCAAACTAAGATTAGCACTCTCTGTCGTCCAAAAGCAATTTACTGCATAAACATGTTTATAGCGCTATGTCTAGGAATGAGACATGGGTAAACAATGTCCTGCCAAGTATACCAAGTAATTGTGAATGTGCTCCCAATTGGCCCTACACTGTGGCTCTATCTTGATTTGTGGTCACACCACGTCATACTACTTTAACCAGAAAGAAAAGATTACTTAAACAAAGTAGTAGCAGCCTGGCAGCTTCCAGTGTCATCTAGAAAATAAAGTGCAACAAGGTGACAACCACTCTGGTGTTGCTACATGCATAAGAAATGTCTGCGTTGAAACATATATTCAACTTGATTACATGCACATGACTCTGCAACGCCACAGTATATGCAAGCTTTAGTTAAGCCTTTCATCTATGCACCACATACATCATCCAAAGTCTGTGTTGTTGACGATGATGGTCTATGAGATGCTGCAGTAAAACACTCAAAACCTGACCACCACAGCAGATCCTCTCCCTCTGTTTCAAACTTCATTAGTCACATCTTATCCTAACGTAGATGTACAGATTTCCACAGACTGTAAACTACAAGTTGACTAGTAGTGAATTTGTAAAGGCCTAAGTAATGATGATGTTTTGGAGCAGGCAAGAGCCAATAGTCAAATAACTGGGAAATATCAAAGGAATTACCTTCAGCCCTCTAGAAACCAGATAACAGCTGAATTGGACATTTAAGCAAAGTAATAACACCTAAATAAATGAGTAAATATATCAGCATTACAGAACATCAAGATAAGAGTAAATACAGTACTTATAATACAGATATTGTCATAATAGTCAAATACTATAATCCTATGGTTTAAAATACCCATACTATACATCAGAATAGATTTGTTTTCTTTTCATTTTTGAAAATTCCACATAAATGATTGCTGTTCAGAATTACTCCAGTGTTAGTGTTACTTCCTGAAAATTCCCTGCCTACATCTGTGCCTTGTGGAACACAAAGCAGCAAAACCAAAGAAAATACTGTGGGAAAAAAGTGTGACTAATAACAAAAAGTAAGCGATAGATTCTACTATGAAATCATATTTTTCTATTGTCCCAGTTTTGTCTAGAGCTGAAAATCACACTATAAATGAAAGCATTTTGAGGTGTTATTTAATCTCAAAGTCAGTAGTTTTAATTGACAAATATGATACTAGCTTCACAAGTTCTACCAGTGTTGATAACTCCTATCTATTCATAGTTACTCATAGTTCATCATGAGCAATATGTGATTCAGGATCCTGTGTTCTCACCACTCATGAGATCCCACTGACCACACCCCGAGCCCAGACTCAGTCACGCCAGCACATCCTGTCTCACATCAAAGGACACACCGAAAATCTGACAGCCGTCCACTGTGTGCTGCTCTTTAACACTCCTCTGGACAGTCAGCAGACAGCGCTGGTGGTCTCACGATTGACCCGAACTAAACAAAGCCTGGACCAAGAGGACCTGTCACCCTGACACCTCATAAAACTCCCATAATGCCTCCCTTTGGGACATGGGAAACACAATGACACAATGAGCTTTTCAGCTCAACACAGCCTGGGTGGTTTGTGCAAGCACTCCACAAGGGATACCCGGGGAAGCACAAATATATGATTTCAAAGGAAATTAAAGCATTATGGGAAACCAAACACTACTGAAGCAAAGGAATCCATTTTATTCTGTGTTGCATTACTTCCTGGATGGTTTTTGCTTTCACTTCATGAAATCCCTGCCAAAAAATGGGTGGCAACATAAAAAGGGTTTAGTGAAGAAAAAAAAAACTGCAACTGAGTATTCCCATCTTCTATCTCCTACTGCTACTGCTGATCATCGGAGAAACACTCTGCAACCACTGACGCCAATGAATGACTCACTCCGAGCTGATGCAGTAAATTGTGAACAGCAATTAATCAAGCTTGTTAAAAATTGTCCGAGTGGAATAAAGATGACAAGCTATGATATTTCTTCATATTTGAGGGGTAGAAAGGTGTTTTTCCTGCTGTGGTCTGGCCTCTCCCCAGTCTCTGTAACCACCCAGGGTTTGGTGCTGGCTTTACAGAAGCTGTGGTATGCACTGAAAACACACCCATGAAAAAAGCATCACTACTGACAGGATGGAATTGCAGATGATTACCTATATCCAATTTTCACTTCTTTAACTGCTTTAAAAACAAAAGTGCACCATTACATGTACTGTACTTCCCTCCCGACACAGACAGGAGGAAGTACATTGTAGACTTCAAAACATTCTTAAAGCTCATTACTGTTGGACTCTAAGACATTTATGTTGGCTCGATTACTTTTGACTCAGTTTACCTCAAGTGACACAGTTGGTCAGAGCAAATCCTAGAGATAATCGGCGATTATGATTGGCGCTATACAAATAAAGTTTGATTGATTGAAATCAAATTCTACTGATACAGAGTCTGATTAAACACACAGTGTGTAACTGCTTTCGCTAGGGGTCTCTCAACTGAAATAAAAACTGAAATGCAGCTTGATGACATCACCACTATTGTATTGTATGGGAAATGTCTGATATAACTCTAGGGCTGAAGACTTAATGGCATCACAATCATCATTTGCAATTATATAATTGCAATTTAAAGGGCTGGATTTAAGAGGCTTAAGTTGATCTAATTCACAGAAATGGAAAAAAAATGTGTAAAACGTCCAAAATAAAATCACAATTCGCTTTTGTATTTTTGGAACTTCTTGCATTTCTTTGTTTTTGTATTTTTGATGTTCATATGTGTGCTTGTATTTGTTATCATTAATAACCAAGCAAGAAGACCTAAATCATTATCACAATTTGCAGACGCAACATTGCCCACAATAATCACAATATAAAATTTTCACCACTCGTACAAATGTGACTAATATTTACATTTGTAATATATTAAAATTGTACTCACAAGTTGTTTACTAAGGCATATTCATGACATGTCATGATTTACTGTGCAAAGTGCATATGTATCATATTGCCCTGGAACCAAATATGATTTTTTAATGAAACAAAAGCTGTCAAAAATAAATCTGCCAATCCAACTCCTCAGTCATAAATTCTTTGAATGATGACCCACGTGGACATTTACATTGCAGGCAGCCACGAAACAGGCACTATACTAGCTCTACCTTTTGTACATTATTGAATCAAATGTCATTATGATACCATTGTTACTGTGGTGGCATTACAATGAATAAATTGACAAAAATCTATTACTTGGGCATGTTTGGAAATATTTGACCTATTTGATCATTTGAGTACACATGGAAATTAAGTATAAGTAACAAGCCGTGTTCTATTGTTTGCTAATAAATAAAAAACACAAATAAGACTCTCTTTTTTCATTTTTCAGTGAGGACCAAAAACTAGCCTTTAAACTCGAATAAAAGAATGACTGATTTATCCTGGTTATTGTTACATGGCAATTTTTCCAGTGAGAATATTTTTGGCCAGATCTAAGAAGCAATATTGGCAGTTACAATTCCCCACAGGGCTTTTTGCATGTACACTGTTTGTCCTACAGTGTTAGGGAATACAGCGTGTGTCATGCCAGGGTCAAACTCACCTCTATGGGTCGATGCGGTGCTGTGGACAAATCTACCTGGAGACAGAAACAGAAACACTGCTGGTTAGAGAGGTCAGTGTTAGAAAAATAAGCACAATCTATTATTATGAATGTTTCCCTGTCAGGTGTGAGTGGGAGGACTGTTTCACAAAACTTACAGGAAGACAAGCAGCAACTTTGGATGTTTAGGTGTGTGTGTGTGTGTGTGTGTATGTGTGCGTGGGAGTAGGGGTTAAGCTATTTTCCGTATGTCACTGTGCATTCCACCACAACCAAAGAGAAAGTGATTTCAAAACTGAACAGTGGGTCATATTTGCAAAGCTGCTGTTTCTGAATAAATCAGTGTTACAATAGAGAGATGGTCATTAGGCATTCATGCATGCACACTAACTGATGCACATAATTCAATCTGAAACAATAAAAACACACTTCAAAGCAGCATTTATGAACCTGCTCTGATCAGCACATTCCTACACAGTCAGGGCAGTTTGCAGATCCCAGTTCAATGTTTCCATCTTCAGGAAGTCTTACAGGTGTTGAGGGGAGATGATGGTCCAAGGCCAAACGCCGACCCGCACATAACTACTGACTCACAGAAAAACTGCTCCCATACACAGCTGTCATCAGATTCAGACATCAGGATTTGTGTTAATCCAAAACACAGACCAACCAGAGGCATGAAACACTGCTGGGGATTTGAAAAAGCGCTCAATCACAATCAAAGATCTAATCCTGCATCCATCTCCTCTCATCACCTAATGACATCGATCCCCCACACATGTATTTTTACAGAACCAGAGCTAGACATAATTTCATTTCACATTACATGCTCCCCTCTCACTGGGGTTTTACTCTTTCAGCCTCCTTCTTTTTTCCTCTGGCTCATATCCAGTACATAACTAGCTACTACCGCACTGTGATGTGTTTATGCCAAAAACAAGCCAAAGAAATTTAACACACAAACACTGTGAAAGAGGCAAACAGAGACAGACAAAGCGAGACAGAGACAGAAAGAGAACGATGCAGAGATACTCTCCAGGTGAACTTAATGCCCCCTGACAGTAGAGATGTGGTCTGCTTCCTTTGATGGTTAAGACCATGAAAGTTAGTAAATGCTGAAACCACCAGAAAGTAGCCTTCGAAACAAAGTCATGGCAAAATGGAGTGAAATCTTATTTTACAGGATTAGATAACCTGACCAAAAGAAAGGCACTATCCATACTAGGATTAATTCCCTACAAATTAAAACGTCCAGTCTTCTTTAACTTGTGCCTAAATTCTGCCTCCAAATTCTATAAAAGTAGCTCTGCTTGTGCTCAAAGGTTTATAAGTTATGACACATATAAATTACCAATAGCTTTAACTCTCCGATGGCATGTAAACATTCTCATGAAATACTGCAGCCCCGGAGTCTCAAGTGAAAACATCTGTATTTTGCAAACAAGACATCTCGCACGACTGACATTTGTATCTGCAGCGGAGCCTCTATCGGGAGGTGGAGATGTTATCACTTCCGAACAGATTTACAAAGCTTTGAATCGTGCAGCAGCCTCTGGAACACAGTTTGCTGAAATATCTCAAATGGAAAGTTTCATCAGGGTTTCGTGAGATGCTATCTATGAGTGCTTTTCCAGCGAGGGAAGAAGTGTTTAGGCGCAGCGCCTTCAAAGACAAGTCAAATGTGCATGAAGTGTTGGCGCAGAAAACTGCAGAACTGGCTCGATGTACAGGCTTTTTTCTACGTCTTTAAATGACACCTACTTAACTTCTAAGCACAGCCCGCAGTTTCGTGTTGAGTTGAAAACCTATCCGGTGCTTTATGGTCGGCCTATTATAAAATTGCGCAAATGTAGCCACGCTGCCATATAGTTTAGTAGCTCAGTGTTGAGATTTGTGGATAATATTTACGCGCAGATCCAAACTTTAGCCTAAACGTGCTGAGGCGCTGAAGAACGTGAGTGCGCAGTGGAAACGCAGACCAACACCACACCACTGTGTCATCATACCCAGCTCACCTCTTGCAGATAACCTGTCAGGTGCAATAAGATCGCCACACTGGAAGCCACCTGAAGCAATCCCATAACAGCTAGGGTCCCGAATAGAAGAGGCCGGTACGTGGACTCCGAGCTCTGTACCGGGTGGAAGCGGTGTTGCCCCGTCTCGATGTCGACGGTGTTCCGTAGGTAGCCTCTGTACTCGCCGTGAGTAGCTGCCATGGTGTGCCGCTCTGTGTGCTGTTCACCCCGGGGCCAGGTCCCAAACTCAGCGCGAGGAAGCAAACTGACACTACAAGAGTCCCTCCAGTCAGCGGTGGGCGGGCCGAAGGAGCGCGGGTCTGCGCGCAGCCAATCAGAAGGAGACGATACACAGACACACAAACAAAAAGTCAAAGACTTGGACGAGACTCGCAACAAGAATGACCTAAAAGCGCCACAGGTAAGGAGAACCCTTTATGGCTTTTGACCCAAAAGTGTGAACACGTGATCCACCCCCTTTGCGCGTCCACACCCCCAGTGTGACCTGCCGCAGGCTGGGTGGATGAGCATTCAGAGAAAAAAAGTAGTATTTCAAACCGTCAATTATCACTTACAACACCTTTATACACTTCTATACAGCATAAGAAACAAAACCAGTATACAAATGATCCAAATGAAGCAAATAATATGTTCACTATTTGTCATTTGACTTTAATATCAACGGCCAAATTTATATTTTCAGTCTTTACATTTATTTTACTTTGGGTGTTTAACCCTTTCATGCATGGTGACCACTGAGGTGACGCCAAATATACAGCAATTAAATCAAGGCAAGAAGCAAAGCAACGTGCAATAAATCAGTGAGTATTCTGACTTAAAATGAACAAAATAATCAGGAAAAAGAGCAACATAAGAAGCAAAGGTAAGGAGAATGAATAAAAGTGAATCAAAAGAAAATGAAGAAAACAATCAAAAAGCTCAGAAAAAGTGGACAAAATCAGAAGAAAAGTGAACAAAATGAGCAAAACAGGCTAGAAAATGTTTTTTTAAATAAGAACAAAAACCAAAACTTTCAAATTGTGTGGTTGATTGATGAGTTTATTTATATATTATTAATCAGTAACTAAAGCATAATTACTATTGTCTTTCACTGAACTAACCTGATCGACATAATTCAATTCAATCTTTATTTCTATAGCACCAATCATAATCACCGATTTTCTCTAGGTGCTTCACAATTCGAGGCCAAGACCTCATGACTCTACAGAGAGTAAACCCAACAGAACCACCGAGAGCAAGCAAACAAATGTGTTATTGTGTTGTAAACTTCATGGTAAGGATGAACAAGGCCAGAATAACATTAATGTTACATCTATGTCTAAGTTTAGTAATCTCTCCTTTTGTATTAAGTGCTACTGTACAACTTGCCACTTTACATATTACGTCAAGTAACAAACTCAATCATCTTACTAATGAACTGGTGCAAATAAAGTAAAAAACTACATGCTACAAATCAAAGATGTTCAAAAACTCTTCAATGAAAATGAAACCAATTTTCTGTTTGTTACTGCCAGCAAAGAGATTCAAGTTGATCTTTAATCTTTCATCCACTCTTTCCTGATGTGTTTACTCTCCAAATATAATTTCATTGAGGACTAGTATTCTAAGTTTCTTCCAAAAACCCACATGGATAAAGTTTGAAGTAATCTGTTTCTTCTTTATTACACACTGGAGACAGATGACAGCATACCTGGATTTCCGCTATGCCAACAAGTGAAGAAGCTGATGAATACTAAGCCCCCAAACACAATCATGAGTCATACAGTGTTGTCTAGCCGCATGAATGAACGGATTGTATTTTCTCTTGAAAAAGGAAATCTGTGCCTCACCACTAATACTTCCTATTGCTTCAGACGGTGCTACTTGCATCACACCAAAGGGGATGACCTAAAACATGGCAAGTGAAGATGTGTGTTTAGTTGATAATGTAAATTAATCAGATCAGATTGTTCATTCTAAGTCAATATGAAAAACATTTAAGTAGATGCAATAATAATGTATTTGTTTTGCTTCTGTTATCTTTTATTCCATCATTTATCATCATTTCAAATTCATTATACACATACTAAAACAGTTTTTCAACTCTGAAGACAGAAAAAAGACACGCACAGCCTCATCAGTGATGTACGAGGTGCTGGATGAAAAAAACTGACAAGAAACAAAACTCCAAACACCATCAGCTCCCATTTTCAATGTTTCTTCTCATATTAGTGATGTTTTGAGTGCAGTGCTCTTCCTCAGATGTCTATAATACGCATCAACCATTACTGCAAATGATGTCAAACACCTACATACTACAGACAATATTTACCGATATTACAGCGTTCTACCACGTATACTTCATTCAATATCAAAAAGGTATAAATATACATCATCAATTACAATGAGTCCAACATCTAGGAAATATCAAGTTCATGACCATCATAAAAACTAAATACAGAGAGCATATATGTAACAAAGCAGGACCTAGAGTCTTAGCTTTTCAACTCTGTATTGCACAAACTGAAATTGTTCATATTTATAAAACAGCTTTAAGTATATCACAATAAATAAATTATTTACCTTTACAGTTGTCTAGATGCATTGCTAAAATAAAGCAATGTGTTAAAAATAATTTCTTTTATTTATAAAGCACTTTTCATGTAAAAATAAATCTCAAAGTGCTACACAAAAACAGATTAAAATGTTTGTTGTGCAAAATTCTTGTCCGCTGCTTATTCTTGGTAAAGTCCATCTGGAAGCATACATAATATTTTTAACACATCATATCACTTTGATTGTCTTTTATGCCCTATTTCCTTTTTCAGGAGACTAAAATAGTAGCAGTCTTTAAAGGGACAACATTGGGATGAGTTCCAAATTAGGGATGGGGCCGATCCGATCCAGTATCGGTATCGGGTTCCGATACCAACGTAATTCACTGATCGGAAATTTCCGATCCAACCTGGGGACATTTCCGATCCATGAGCCGTCTCTGTGCTCTGATGTTGTCTGCTGAA
>JAQQAE010003957.1:0-19430 GCA_029823295.1 Pseudamia nigra | reverse complement strand
GGGTTACGCGGAAATTCGGGTTACATCGCGACCGTAGGAACGGAACTCGTTCGTAACCCGAGAACTGCCTGTATTTATTTTTTGGCTCATTTCAAGCCATTTTACTCCTACTCACTGAACTGTGGTCAGATGTATTAACTGAGAAGTACATTTAATGTAACTGAGTCAGAGTAAAACGTATTCTGCAAAATGAAAACTCAAGAGCTTCATTTTACGGGCGAAGAACTGACTGAGAAACAGAGGACCCAAGGAGCTACTGATTCCGCCTTTAGCAATAGCTTATACAGCAGGGAAGAGTAAAATGAAAATAAAACACAGTCGGTACCTGAGCTGCAGGCTCCCACTGTCACCGAGGTGCTGTTTCTGATCAGCTGCCGGTCGGAGCCCATGTCAAAACAGCAGTCATGGAGGACCAGACACGGAACCTCACCGGCTCCAAACACCGGCCACGGAGGTGCTGGCTGTCACGTTCACCACGGTGCAGTTGTTCTGACATTTTTGCAAACTTTTTGCTTCCATGTTGCTACTTCCCAGCAAACTATCATGAGAACTCCTCTTATGTTTCTGCCAATCACGAGTGTGCATGTGCTGTCAGTGCATCAAAGAGTTGGGAAAATAATATGTCTCACTCTGAGCAAGTTCAATTGGCTGCGGTGAAACATTGTTTAGCGTGACCCTGCATACAGTGGGATACACACACACGTCGTCACTAAACGACCTGTCGATTACTAAATTAATTCACTGGCTAATTATGCTGTCGACTATGCGCCAACTAATCATTGCAGCCCTAAACCTGGTTAAAGGTGTTAACATTGATTATGAAAGCAAATCTTAGTTATTCATGTTATAATCATGCATAACACTGGGAGAAAATTGATTTACATTATGAGAAATGCAGTAATCTTGAAGAAAACACCACAACATCAGTCCTCTTAAGTACTTAGGTTGTAATTAAAGTGGCAATAACTAATGACAATAAGGTTATGAAAATAATCAATTTGTACTTTCATTTGCCTCTCCGTTATAACAGATTTTTCAACGTAAAGGATACAGATTATTTAAATTCTAGACATTCAGTTTTTGCAAAAGCTCTACATTTCTGTTGTATTAAAAAGCCTAAAAGATAAGCTTAAAAAACAATCAGCAGGTTATACAGTAATGAGAGTTATGATCAGATGCAGCCATAGCCTTATAAATCCAAAATTCTGCTCTGACGGCACAGGTTCTATTCCTTACCCTAACTCTAAAAGAGACTGACAGAAAACACAGCCATGCACAAACGGCTGCAAGCTCAGAGGCACACCAGGCACCTTTATCAGCTAGGACTTGAAAGTTAAGCCCGTGATAAACAATCAATAGCATGAAGCCACAGCAGACAGACCTTATTGCCTGCAGCAGTGACGAGACCAAACAAACCCTGGAGAGAACAGTGCAATCATATTTTACTGCCCTTTGGACAATACTGCCTTAATTAATGAGAGTCGTTTTGTGGGAGTTGTTAATCAGTGTTGATACGCCTTCTGTCAACATCAGCAAAGTTTAGAATTTTCACTCATTTTTGACAAAGTCTGACAAAACAATTTAAACTACTTTGGGTTTTTCATTAACATTTTAACCAAGCTAACAGTCTGACCAGTACAGCTTATTGATCCAATACTCTGACAGCATTCTTATCAGTTTTTCTCGTTAGGTTAGGGTTAAGGTCAAATTGACAACCTAATTAACTGTGTTCTCATATTGTTTTGCATTTTCATATTTTAGTGTATAACAGAGTGATTTTGTGAGGATGGTGATGTAGAATCAATATCAGAAAAAAAATACAGTCTTACATAATTGTACAGTCTCTTTAATTTTTATATATGAAACTGAATGGAGGAGTGATTTCGCCAGTATTTCTACAGGGCAGTAGTGTACCTGCACTTGCCATATCTCAACTGATATGAAGTTACATTCTAGGCAAATTCGTTGGTAAGAATAAAGTGCAAGTCAACTTTTATGTAGCAATAGAGAGGCAATGTGTTTTTTAAAAATTTCTCCAGAACACCCGATAACATCGGAGACGATCAATACTCAAGGTTGAAGACTGGATTTCAAGTCAGTTTTAAAGCAACATGCAATAGAAAGTCATCACAAATTAGTCAAGGGTAAATACAATGTGTATGTTTAACAAGTTCCCAAGCTGCATAGAGATCAGCCAATGCCACTCTACCAACTGGAACATATACATATAAAGTCTAATAGTGTAATAATCATACTGTTAATAGCTTTACAATCATATCATCAGTTCTCTGCTACTAATAATTCGCCTGGCAGTGTGGGACAGTACTACTGATCATGACTGCAGGTATTGCTGTTGAAACAATGGCCTGCAGTACATAAACACATGCATCGGTATGTCAGTGTGTACATATGAACACAGCCACAGAGCCATAATACAGCCTAACTGACAGCTGAATGAAAAACAACTCTGCCTCCAGGGATCTGTTCAACCTTTTATCCATGTCCTTTATTCCCTGTGACATCTCTCACCTGCTTCTGCACTAACACACAAATACAAACCACACACACACATTGTTCAGCTGATCAAGGATCCATCACTACACCATAAAGTATGCAGACAATACCAGTCAGGATTCTTTTCAAGCACACGTTAAAGATTTTGCTCTTGCCGTAACAATGAGTTAATCACATTCGAAACCCACACAAACCATTGTGGTACTCAAAGACAAGAAAGTACCTTACTGCAGTAGCGCAGAGAAAATAAGAGCACAAAGCTGCTACTTGAGGATGCATTAATGACATTGTTTTCATTCCTACAGTCCATTCATTTGCACAATGAATGGGAATGTAAAACAGCATCTCAATTCAAAGATATCCAGGACAGATATAAAAACAGTTTTATAGCATTTCATGTATGTTTCTCTTTATTTTACATCACCTGCAACCCACACGTCCTGCATCGTAAGGAGAAACGTGTCTTTGTCAATAAAGCTCCAATTACCGACTTTCTACATGTTCCAACAACGACAAAGACAAAAGAGAAGCTAGTCAAGTGAAGTGGTATCAGTTAAAGGTCACTGACCAGGTAATGCGAACAAGACTTTATTTATTATTTATTACAATGGTTAAAATGTAACACCGCTGGCCCTGTCAGCAGCAAGTGTAACATGAGGAGCATGATCAACCTTTCTAAATATATGTGGATTTAAACAATGTTCCAGCAAAGGAAAATGCACCCTACAGTAACAATACAGATGTAGGTGGTGAAGTGGGAAAGGGTCCAGCTTGGATTATGGCAGGCGATCAGAGCGTACTAAAAAGCAGCCTAAACCTTATCAATATTTGTAAGCTATTGCAAAAATGATGATATATTCATTGAATAGTAGTAAACCAATCCTGTACAGCTTCAATGCATTTGTGAACATGGCAATGCATTATTCTTATCCTGATAGTCATATTCTCTTCTTATAAATGACCACCACCTTGGTAATATTCAATCTTAAATTCAACTGAAACAATGCAAACACAACATAAACAATCACTGATACTTATGAAAGCCATTTCACTTTGATTCCAGCTTCGGACATGGCTGCCTTTTAGTGTCTCATATGAAATTAATCCTTTCGGTTTTGAAGTGAAATTTGAAAACAAACAAGATGAAGTCCCACTGGCATCTGAAAAACTATAATTAACAATGTTTCAGTTATTCTGAGTAAACACACCACCAATGTTATTCAAAAATAATTGGCAGGCAAAATAGAAATTGGAAACAGTCATTTGGCTGTAATTCTAGTTTTAACAGTAAACTACACACAGAAATTAGTTTCCATTTTGAACTGGGTAAGTATTTATCCTTAGGGTGATATTTTACTTGTCTTCAAAGTTTATGTTGTTCACATAGTCCGATCAAATACAAACTTTTCCATGTAATGTGGTTTTAATGTATATTTTGATGTAATCACAATGAGTGTTCTGTTAAAATGAAATGGTCTGTAGTTTGCCATGTTTAAGACTGCCAACACTAATCTTTTAATCAATTAATATTGTATTTTGATGAATTTACAATAACAGAAAATTAACCAAACATGCAGTTCTTCACAAAATGACAGTTTGTATTTTAGTCTTGATTGGTCTTTTCATTGTTATAGCGTTCTGGAATATCTGAAAACAACCAATAGCCAGTTTCACTCAGGACCAAATATCAACAAGAATTAATGACTGAATATCTATTATGACATTTAGTGATTTCAAAACATCTTATCAAGGTAACATAGTCAGATAGATCAAGTCCTTGCTGACACCAGAGACTTTCAAACTAGTCCAAAAGTATAAATATTTGTGTCTTGTCTCCATTAAACAAAAGGAGAGTGAATCTGGAATCCGCAGTGTACATGTGTTTTACGTGCAGGTCTGTGATGAACAACTCATTAAGTGGTTCAAACCACACAGCAATGAAGTGCAGCAAAGACAAAAGTCTGTTTTAGAACCAGCAACTCCTGTACCATTAAGTGACTCCAGTTGTTATAGGCTGACAGTTTTATGCCCTCGTTGTACAGCCCACCATTCATACACATGAGACTGCACTCAACACAAGCCAAAACCCACATGTTCTCAGCTTTCCTCCACATGGCAGACAGGGGTCACCTTTGGCTGAGGACACAACTGTTGACAGACATTTAATTTCTACGTACTTCTCTGCATGCAGAAAATGCATTTACATTGATATGGGAATTTCTAAGAGGATTTTACAAATATCATGCCATTACACAACATACCAAAACAGTGACGGATGCTGCCTGCATGTGCCTAAGCAGTACATCGTTTACATGCATTGTGTGATGTGCTACTGAGGGCCAAGAACAGAAGTATCTCAAAATCCCTTTACACTGATAAGACATCTTCTTGACTCAAATGGGATTGGTAGTCAATGACTAAAGCAGGTAATCCGTCCCAAAAAGAGATGATGGCAAAAAGGATTCATTTCAGTGATAAGCCTAGTCATAGGAGAGAAGAAAATATGCCTTCAGCGTTTTGTGTAATCTGTGTCTTTGGCACTGTGTGATGTTCCATTTACAGACTTTCTTTGCATTAAGAGCGAGAAGTAAGAGAGGAGTGAAATGAAAAACAGTTCCACCTCTACCACTGCTGACATGACAGATAATTGTCATATGTTCAATCAAATCAGTCTAATGATTAGTAACGGGTTGTAATTAAGAATCAATTAATCTTTTATATATGAAACGTTGCAGACATTTCTATTCCCGGCTGTGAGCATTTGCTGTGGCACAAAACAAACACGAGAATCAACCATCTGTACCCAGGAGCAATGTTTATATCAAATAATGTGCGAATTAATTCTATAAAAGATGAACCACTTTAATTGATGGTGCAGTTATTTACATACGCGGAAAATACTGAGCAACTGTTCCAGGTTTGCAGTATTTATGAAATCTTCAATACAATATAAAACTCAACGTAGGGTAAAACAAGTGTCTTTCTCTGTACAACTTGTTTCTCGTAGCAGTGATTGAAACATTACCTTAACCATACAGAGTGGTCTGCATGTATTTATTTACTACCCCATCAGTAGTTAATGTGTATATCCATCATAGTATGGCATGCACTGGCAATGCACTGCATTCCACAGATAGCGAGTAACGCCAAAACAGCCATGGTTGGACAAAAATGGTCACACTCAAACAAGACACCATTTTGAAAATCCACCGATTTCTAGATAACAACTCCGAGATGCCATCTTGCCAATTATGATCCGATTAGCTACCGTTAGCATCGCGATCTGACCATTCCTGAGCACCCCTTGCAGGAATCCGTACGGGTCACAGAATACTAACGTTAGCTTAGCTTGTCTGCTAGCCTAAAAACACAACCGCTAACTCGCCGTAGCATCCCTGCATCCCTCGGCACACGCTGCTCAAATTGCTAATTAGCGAGCTAGCTGGCGAAAGATTAACAAATGGGGACGAAAAACATTCACAGTACACAGGACTGCACTGGAAAAACAGGAACTGGAGAAATCCAGCCCGACCACTTAGGGTTGATATTAAAGTGCACTGAGACAACAGCAAAGAGCAAAGATCAGTTTGATTCCGCTATTCAAGCTAACCCGTTTAGCTTAGCCCGCTAGTTCCCCGCTGTAGCCTCCACGGAGGACAATTGGAAGGGATACGGAGAAAAAAGACAGAAAAAAACCGAACAACTAGCAAGTCGACACATGGACATTCCTGATCTCCATGACGAGCAGCGAGGTGAACTTACCAAAGCTAATCAGTCGAAGAAAAAGAAGATTCCCCTTATTAGTAGGTGGTGCGGTCGGCTCTCCGTTTATCTGGCTGCCTCAGGTCGGTGCGGAGTCGGACTGCCTCTGCTACAGCAGCGTTTTGTTGGGCCAGTGGCGCTGGGAAGACAGCTTTCACCCGAAGAGACGGCCACCGTGTGGGGGATGGGGATGCACTGCCGGGAGGGAGAGAGGGAGGGATACAGGGATGCAAGGAGAGAGGAGGGGGCCCGACCACAGCCAACATACGGCACAGAGCCGCTTTCATGATAATATGTATATTATTTCAAATTTAGAAACGATAGTAGCTGAATTCAGTGAAGGAATTCACATTGCTTATGGTGTTATGAAGTGAAATCTCAATGTTTACTCAACATAGGTGCTTGTAATGTTTAAGGTAAGTTTGCAGACTAATGGCGTAAATGATCAATTTTATGATATTTGAGTCATCACATTTGTTCTTCTTTTCTTAGATTACACTTCCATCCATTATTAACCACAATGCTTTTAATAGCTTATCGATATTAATTATACATTTATTTACATTTGTCATTATAAACAATGCATGCATGTATTATTGAAGGTAATAAATGCATAAACCTGCAGGTAACCCTTGTAAAATGCCAGGTGTGTAATTTGGTCAGTAGTATTGTGGTGGTGAGATGATACTGCAGCAGGTTTCTTGCAGGTTATTATTTTATAGCAACCTGCATAGTTAATGTTCACATTCACTAATTCAGATTTAGTGATGTTTCTCTCAAATACCGAAGTACCTATAAGAACGTGAGTTCGAGAAAACACGCAGAACCACAGATTTCCAACGACAGCTTATCAGCGACATCTAGTGGTCATAGATTGCATTACACATGTGCGTTGTATTTACATCGACTGGAACCAGAGACATTGAATGCAATTTTAATACAATGTATAATACTTTACATATTGAGATTTTCCCTACATATAATCGATGTTAATGATTTTTTTGGTATTCATTTGAAAAACTGTTGATGTGTATTATTTCATTAAATTCTTTAATTAAAAGTCTTTTATTATTATCATCATTATTGTTATATTGTATTTTATGGCATTTATTTTCAAGACAGCAAAAGAATTATTCAAGAAAGAAAGCCTGTTGTCAACTTAACCAAACCACATGTCTGTTATTTGTGATAAATGTAAATCAAATGAAGGTACATTGTTACATCTATTTTGGAATTATCCATTAACTTATTTTTTCGGTCTAGCATTTTTTATTTTTTTTCTCTGGTGTTTACCATAAGACTCTTTACCCCAACAGAGACCTGGCTCTTTTTGGACGTTCAGAGGACTCTTTAAGTCTCCCCTTACACATCCAAACAGCCCTATTGATGGGCACAGTGGTTGCTAAAAAACTGATTCTCAATGATTGGAAGACATCAATTTCACCATGTTTCTGGAAATGGCTGTGTATTTCGTTTGAAAATGGTAATTAAAATAGTAATTAAACAAAAACTTTACCGAAGTTGGCTCCTGCAGGAATGAAAATGTAAGTAAATATAAAATAATATACCTATATTCAGTTCATGCTAAGTAACAAATACGTAATTTTGATGTTATAATTATTTATTTTTTTACTCCTGGAAATGTGCACTCCATAGCTATGCAACCACTTTATTTGTTTTACAAATGCACAAGAAACGTTTAAATGTTTAAGTTCATGAAGATGAAGATATCCATTAAACAAATGTGATCCAAACCAATAACCTAATGTCATTTACCCTGAGCCGTAAGCATTTTTTTGAATATCCAACCAAAATGAGTAGAACACAAGTAAAAACACGTTCTAAATTTTCATCTGACACAAAATAATAATAAACTGTTTTGCATTAAATTTAAACCTCATGTTAACATTTAAACGTTCTTTCTACACTCTCGTGTTCTTGAATAAGTTCACTCTCAGAAATAGCCTACTGCGCATGGGTTAAGTGGACTTATGACGGAGAACTACAATTCCCAGGCATCACTGCGCCTCGTGCCACAAACAAAGAGCTTAATAAACGCACGCAGCTTGAGTACCTTTGAAAAAAACGAACTCAAAATTGGAGAACCTCGAAAAGGACTTCATGTGCGAACACATATTTTTAAGAACTTTAACCGCAAAGGAAGATGTAGTCCGAGTCCTCGCGTGATTTCACGCTTCCGGAAGTTAGGGTGACATGAAAAAGAGAGCTGTCCAGGGTGCTGACACTGTAAGTGCTGTCATTTCTGCTTCTATCTGTTTCATTTGCACTTCTGTAACATACACATTGTTGATTCAGGTACCCTATATAAAGTAGCAAAATGGCCTTTATTACGAATTTTTGTGCGCTAATATGTGCGGAAGACTAAAGTAAGCTGTCCTCAAAAGCTGGTCTTGGTTTATCTGCATAACTTTTCACTTTATTTATAAAAACACATTACCAAAATGCATTTGATGATATAAAATCACCGCATTCTACTGTTATTTCTACAGGCTATCTATATATTTATTTGTCTTTTTCGATCTAGTGAGGATGGATGAATGTCAAGACTCCTGCTGTCCCACAGCCTCCGCCAGCAGCAGGAGCAGCCCTCCCTGCAGAAATCCTGATGACTCTCCAAAATGCAACGGGGTCCAAGAGCACAAGACCCTGCTGCGGGTCTCTGAATCACATGGACTTCAGCTGCTGGGTGTCCTCAGATCATTCAGGGAGCGAGGCTTGTTGTTTGACTTCACCATTAAAGCCCAAGAACACAGTTTTCCTTGTCATCGCTGTGTCCTTGCAGCATGCAGCGACTTTTTCAGGTATTCTTTCTATCTCTGTATCTAGGAGTGATTTTTCTTTAGCACAGTATCACAAATAGAGGCCAAAAGAAAGTTTTAGTTCACACTATCAGTCAAAAGTCTGGACACTTTTATGTTTTATTGTTTTCAACATTGTACATAAATGCTGAAGACATCCAAATTGTGAAGGAACATGTTGAATTATGCAGCAAAGTGTTGACCCATAAAATGTTTTAGGTAATGCAAAGTAGCCACATTTAGCCTTCATGAAAACTTGGCATTCTCTCATCAGATTCAAAAGGTTGTCACATAGACTGTTTCTCAAATCACAGGTGTACCATGTCAAGAATGAATTGATACCATTTATTGCCTTAATGTCCTTTAGACTGTCAGTTGTCTTTTGCAAAGGAAGGGTGAGTACTGAGTCAATAGCTCTATGAGTGCTACTACAAATCCATGCACAGTAAGAAACACTCAAGTAAAGAGACATGACGGTCAGAATCAGAACCAGCTTTATTTGTCATTGTTAACGTTTCCATCAACAACAAAATTTAGTTCCTCCCACCGAGGGGGAGTGGGCCGCAGCGCTCATGGGCGCGCCGCCTGTCCAAATTACATGAACTTTTAATGTGTCCCCAAGTGCAGTCAGAAAACCTAGCAAATGCTATGAGGAAACTAGTTCTTATGAGGACTGTCATAAGAAAACTGGCTCTGCTATAAGAAGCTTCTCCAGTTCTGAACAGAAAAACTTTCCTGGATAGGTAGCGAAATGTCTTCAAATCAAATTTCCAGTCCAGTCGACAGAAGGAAAACCACACGCCTTGGATACTATCACCTGGATGACTGAGAATCTTCACAGACATGATATGTTTATTAGAATTACCATCTTCTACAACTGACAATTTAAAGCAAGTGTTTGGTTGGTTGGCAACTGCACTTGGGGACACATTTAAAGCTCTTGAGATTTTTTTGGACTGACTCAACTTCAATGATAGACTGTCTTTTTCCTTACAACATGGGTCATTTTTCACTTTTTTGTTTACTACATAATCACATGTTCTCTCACAGTTTGGATGTCTTCAGTATTAATCTTAAGTGTGAAAAAAAATAAATAAAGAAAGAAAAAATACTGAAGCAAAAGTTGTGGACCAGACATTCAACTAGTAGCATATATTTCAGTTGAACTTTTCATATACTGTTGTGTTTAGAGCCATGTTTGAGGTAGACATGCGAGAACGAGGAGATGGCTCTGTAACCCTGGCGAACCAGTGTCCAGCAGCAGTGGGCTCTTTCCTGGACTTTGCCTACTCTGGAGAAGCACTCATCACTGATGCTAATGTAGACATGCTATTTCAACTTGCCTCATTTCTTCAGGTAAATATGAAATGTGTTTTTATTCTTTCTACCACTGAAATGTAGGTGTTTTTGTCATAAGCAGCTCCATCTGATATGTGCATAGTGATAATTTGGATGTTTGCCTTTCTGTAGTGTTACGCAGTGCTTTATTTCATCACAACACGTAATTAGTGTGGAAGTTTCATTTTGTACTAATACAACCCCAAAGAAGAAAATGTTTGGACAGTATGGAAAATACCATGTCATATCTTCACCTGAGTCAAGAGGTGCTGTCGACATCTCTGAAATGGATCATCCCTCAGGGGAAACGTGGATTACAGTCCAAACAAACAATATTTTGTTTGCTTCAGGATGGAATGGAAACTGTGTGCCAAGATAACACATTAAAATGCTGTAGAGTCCCTAGGGATCTGTCAGTGGTCTGAAATTCCCCTGTCTTCCATATTAATGATTTGGTCCTGTCCAGGATGTCAGTCTACTGTAGTGCACTGCAGCCCAACCATTTAGGCATATCTATTTATCCAAATATCAAACACAGCAGTGCTGATATGAAGCATAAGAGTGTTGGAAATATCCAGTAAATTACTGCCCATATTTCGTAAGATATCAACAATTCTGTGGGTATTTATTGTCAAAGTGGTGATGCACACTCACCTTTCGTCCTGACAGTCTAAACCTTTCCTCACATTCTCCTTATGAAGCAAATAATTTTTAGTCACCTGTTCACATCAGCTGTTAAAAATCATGTTTTTAAAATTATTTAAAGGCATTTTTAGTCCTTTGTTATCCCATGAAATACAGGTCAAAGTAAATTATATAATTATAAATTGCTGTGTTTGTCTTTGCTTTTTCTTATTTGGAGTTGTACATTAACGTGGTGTAATAAGTATGATCACACTGCAACATTATTCAAAGGCACTGTTCTTCCCTCTGATATTTGTTTTATGTAAATGTATTTTATAGTAGATTCTAGTTGAATAAGAGGCACATAATTGCACATATTTTGTCCCTGTTGTGTTCTCAGGTGTCAGTGCTGTCCAAAGCATGCAGTGATTTCCTGATAGGAACTATGGATCTTTGTAACTGTCTGTCCCTTTTGTCTCTCGCTGAGGCATATGGCTCAGCCTCTCTCCTCCAAAGTGCCAGTGAATTTGTGGTTGAGAACTTTAATGATCTTTCCAAGACCCAGGATTTCCTTGATATGCAGGTACTGCCTAAACAAGGTATACTTCAGATAATATAGTGTGCATGAACATTTTCCCTAAAATACAGTTAGCAACACCTGGGGACTATGTTGCAGGTAATGAACTCCTCAAGAAATCATTCCTTACTATTTCTAATTTTAAATACAGGTAAATGTGCTGGAGACCTGCCTCAGGTCAGATGCTTTGAATGTGCCCAGTGAGGAGGCAGTGGTTATGTCACTACTCAGATGGATGGGCCATGATCTCCAAGGAAGACAGAGGCTGTTATCAGGGTTACTGTCTCTGACCAGACTCCACCATCTACCTGCACCTGTACTAAAGGTATAAACACACATGCACAAGCAGCAAGACTGTGGGTATGCCTCATTTATTTACCCAGCTACAGGCAATAATAATGTTAAAATAAAATAAAATAAAATAAAAGACATAAATGAGTCACTTCAAGTAATCTAACAGAATATGTAACAAATTACATTTAAAGGTCTTATACTGGGAAAAATCCATCTTTTGGGGGGTTTTGAGGTTTATGGAAACTCTGTGATGTAAAATAAAAGCTGTGAAAATATGAATTTGCTGAGACTTGCCAGTCCTGAGAAATCCATTCAGCAAGATGGACAACAGGATTTTTATGATTTGTGAGATCACAGGTTACAACCAAGTTAAAATGAAACCATCCCGCCCACATGAATAGAATTCTACACAGTAAAATTTAAGTTACAATTTTTCAAACATCACATTACAACCAACCATAGTGCAGCTAAAATGAGCTCCTCCCACATAAGCAAATGGCCAATATGTTTTGGAATATTGACAATGGAAAGTACATTATTCTGTGTTTACAGTAGCCCTGTGTCAAATATGATCTCACGTCACCTTGGGAATAATCTGCAGTTCAACCTATAAGAATATTTAATGTTGAAAAATGAGTAGGTCCAACATATCACAGCTGAATCAGAGCTTGTGTGGCACGAGTTACAAAGAAAATCAAATCAACACATGAACTGTTAAGCTATGCAACCTTTAAAGTCTTGTATTCTGCAGTAAAATATATTTTAAACAAATCCCTTCCAAATACTCAAAATGCATTTAAGGTTTTATAAGACAGCGCTCAAATGGACAGAGAAAACACTTTGACTTTTATTGCTCATCACACATCCCACCACTGTCAAGTTTCTTAGCAACCAATAAGATATTGTTTATAATTTGAAGCCAATTTTGGCTGAACCTCTAATCTAAGTCTCAAGGACAATAACTACGTAAACAGACTCAACTCTTCTCTCTCAGCACTTTAGAATTTAAAGGCCAAGACACAGGCAGAAGAAGTTACATAGATGCAATAAAATGAACTGATCTATTCCTGCAAAATTCACATAAGCATTTTGTAACACACAAAATGTAAAACTATGGATCACCTTTAATTCTATCAGAAGCTTGCTGTATTTTTGAGTTTTTCAGAGCATGGTCTTATGGTTTTATTTTCATCCGTAACCTTTTCTTTCAGGCTCTGCGTGAAGCTGATCCTCTGCTCTGTGGTGATGAGTCCTGTCTCACGCTGTTGTCAGAGGCCCAGGACAGACAGACTCAATACAGCGGCCTGCTCACTGATGCCAGACAGGCCACCACACAGAGCTACATCTATATCCACAAAACAGAGGAGAACGGAGAGATCCGCCACACCTTTTGTTACTGTCTTGAAACAGACCAGTGGAAAGAACTAGGGATGGGACACGGAGAGGGGACAGCCACAGTGCCAGACCCACCAGGATCCTACCTGACTAGCTATGCTGAAAAGGTATGCAAGTACTTTTTAATGAAACAGTGCTGACTATTGAACCTAGGAACAATTTCTTAGTTCTTTTCTTGCCATGTTACTCCTCAGATGGACACTTACTAAGACTTTTCATCTCTTTTGCGTTAAGTCAATTTCCTCAGTCATTGCTGCTAATTCCTCAGATAATGAGTGAGGTATTCAGCTGAGTATAATTCCTGTCCAATATTCCACCATTGTCGTTGATGAAGGGGTCACATTTCATGCAGTTCCTTGTGATGACCCTTTTACGCGCAGGGACTGAAGTGCTTAAATATGTAAATGTCCTTCTTTTCAATCACATCACCAGGTATTATACACTATTTGTGTATCCTGTGTAAGACCTCTTCCACAGACTGTATAACACTGTTCTAAGACGCTAGTATTTTTTACTGGCTGATTCACTTTACTTTAGTTCAAAGCAAATACAGTATGTGTTGGTTAAAAGAACAAATAAACTACACTTACTTAACAAGGTAATCGGTATGATCTCTGTTTTGGTTTGGAACTGTTTACAACACCCTCTGTGTATGCCACTATTAGATGTTTGTAACAGGGGGTTGCCGTGGAAACTGCTGCCGGGCTATTCGTCTCCATGTAGCTGAGCCTTTCCACGATGCCACAGATGAGGTGTGGTGCTTTTGTCCTGTGACCCAGACTTGTACACCTGCTCCAGCAATGCTGAATCCCCGCACCATGCACACCGCAGTGACATGTCTGGACCGAGTCTATGTCATTGGGGGACGAACCAAGGGACCTAGAGGGGGAGCTCCAAGCCTGCTGGAGGTAGGGGTTTGTTATTTTGCTTTTTCTCTAGTCAACTGGAGATAGCAATTAATCATTTGATTTTATGTAAGTGTGAAGCCACAGTGGTAGGAAATAACAGGGCTGCACAATTAATTAAATCACATTTATCAGCCTGTGCAGTTACATAATTGCCAAAGGATGCAATTAATATGTCCAGATTTAGGAAGATTTATGGTGATGTGATTGCCAAAATGGGAAGTAATAAACACAACCTTTGTTGTGTGGTGATAATTTGGATTCAGTGACACTGAGGAGGGAGATGTCCTGCCTACTTGCATATTGTAATTTTTTTTCTGCTTGTTTAAATTATTGTGTCTGAGTTGACAAAGTACAACTTTCAAATTGAGTAACCCATGCATTTTTCTTCATATGCAAGCATGCTGATTCAGATTGAAATCACAATATTTCTCACAGTAATCACATTATGACTCTTTCACCAAATTGTGCAGCTATGCAACATGAGTCGACAGAAGTGCAAGAGAAAAACATCAGACTATACAGTAGAAAGTAAAAACACAACTGTGAAATGTTTTAACCTGATCAGATTTTTAACTTAAGAAAGGAAAATAGAATATGTTTGTGTGCTTACCTGTGTAGTGGACATACTCTGTTCTGTTTTTTTTGTAGGTGGAGTACTACAATCCTCTGTCCCAGAGCTGGTGTCTGGTCAGCCCACTGCCCACTGGCATCTTCTACCCCGAGGCCAGTGTTTGTGGCAGTGTTATCTATACCTTAGGCTCAGAGGTGGAAATCACAGACTCCTTTAATCCTTCACTTGACTGTTTTTTCCAGTATGATGCTAAACTAGACCAGTGGAGTCGCTTGGTAGCAGAATTTGGCCAGTTCTTCCATGCTACACTGGTGAAGGCAGTGTCTATTAAAAATACTCTGCACCTTTGTGACCTGTCAACATATAAGGTGAGTCATATGTTTTATTATATTACGTTTTTAGATACGTACAGATGATTTTAAGGCATCTGTGTATTTTCCTTTAGGTTTACAGTTTTTGTCCAGATACCTCTGTATGGAAGGGAGAGGGGTCGTTTGAATGTGCTGGGTTCAATGCTGGGGCCGTGGGTCTGAGGGACAGAATCTACATCCTGGGTGGAGACTATTCCCCTGACGAAATCACTGATGAAGTTCAGGTACTGGGAATTTTGTTCTTATACGCAATTTTCTGATTACCGGTATGTTGTCATGAACAATTTTGGACCAGAAACAGAAATATAACTATTTTATTTAATAATAGCCTATTTATTATTAGATATAACCTATGTTGAGATGGTCACTTGTAAAATGCATTTCACTTCAGATTACAGATTGTAAGGTAGTCTGCAGATCAGTCAGATTGAGAACATTTCAAACATTTGTTTTAGTGCAACATTGTGTTATATCATTGTTTCATGTTACAGTGTGAATGAGTGTGGTATCAACACAATAGTGCTACATACTGT
Source organism: Pseudamia nigra (assembly GCA_029823295.1). Taxonomy (NCBI): domain Eukaryota; kingdom Metazoa; phylum Chordata; class Actinopteri; order Kurtiformes; family Apogonidae; genus Pseudamia; species Pseudamia nigra. The sequence goes on along the minus strand of JAQQAE010003957.1, from coordinate 3,724 downwards.
AGAGTGCTCTGAACCTGCACAAGTGATATTAAACACTAGCAATGAATGCTATAAGTACCGGTACTGTACATGTAAACTGAAAAGCAACATGAAGGATGAAGAATCAGTTTTTATTTGACCTTTAGTTTTCCACAGTCTGAGTGGAAACAGATATGGAAAAAAAAATCACATTAAATTAGGGAATTGTAGGAAATTAGCAAGATCTTTACATTTCAGAGCAAATGATGCAAAGTTAGAAATAGATATTATTGCTTTTGAGAATCTCACTATATAGTATAATATTTGTTAATAACAAATACATCTAAAACCAGCAATTTCTATATTTTATATTGTAAATACATGTGTTGCAGTACTCTCCAACTCTAATTTTATGAGTCATAAGTCCAGTAAAAAATGGCATCAGCGAGTCAGCACTGCACGCTAATGTGAAACTGTTTAGACTATGATCACTTTGTGCTGAAGGGAATTAATCCAGTCTTCATCAAATGGCCTTTATCCATCCTCTTAGAGATTTCAGTTCTATTGTGTCATACACAGGTGTACCACAGTGGGAGGAGTCAGTGGGAAGAAGTAGCACCAATGCCTAGAGCGCTCACTGAGTTTCACTGCCAACTCATCAGCTTCAATAAATACAGAGACCCGTGGGGTGATGCAGCATGATACCTACATAAGGACCTGTGAAGTGGATGTACATATGTGTTACATGTGTCACTGGTGTCACCCACTGTGTTACCTTTCAACCCTCTGTGCATGTTCAGACAGTTGCATTAACATATGAAGACGTGAGTTTGTCCTGAACTAACAGCACATCTTTTCTCACCAATCATTAATACATAAGCACATCTGAGCCAAATTATTTTTTTTATCCATAACTGTTGTCATAGGACTTCTGCTTTGTTAACCACACGTGGTCCCTCCCATGGAGGAGCCCTGCTTAATGGAAGACTATTTTATTAATCCTATTTTAGTAACTGAGTATTTTTGTCTGGTTTGAGCTGCTGTTTTGAAATGAGAATCCACCCAAAGATGAACTCAGTATTTGGAAATTCAAAGTTATCTGCTCTCTTTGGGTGTGCGTCTATGTTCTTACATTTCTAAATAATCTAAGTGTGTAATAGAAAAAAGTACTGTATGTCTCTGTGTATATGTGTCTGCCTGTGTGAAGTTTTTTTCCTTCTCATTGGGTTGACTAGTCCTCTATCTTAACTCTAACCGTTACCCTAACAAGAAGTGTTCTTCCCCTTCCCATGATATATGCCTCTGCCAAGTTTAGTGCAAATCACATCAGTAGTTTTTTCATAATCATTCTTCTAGATGCGCACACAGACAAAAAAAATCTTAGAAATGTGGGAACATGGGGCTGTCCTCACCTCCTTTAGGCAAGAAGACTGTACTTGTAAACTATTGCTCATATTTATTAATGACAGAGCTTCTGGAAGTATTTTTCATCTCCAACTGTTCTTCAGAACTGTGTGATTCCAATGTATGAGAATCTACAAGATAAAAGAATGAGTATGTCCAGATCAATGTGGTTCATTTAAGTTATCTGATTTTAATTTTTAGCATAAAAAATATATATTTTTGTTATCATCAGGGAAAAAGATCGTTGGAGTGTTTTCATTTTGGACTCTTTCCTAACATGGTGATTTTCTACATAGTTACTTATAATTATTATTTCACTTATCCTGATATGAGTATTTCTTTTTTGAGAAGAGCTACTAATACATAATCAAAATCATTTAATTTAATAGAACTGTGTAAATTATCTGGGTGGATTTTCATTATAAATACTGTAATGTTCTCTGTGCATGTCCTATTTCTGCTCTTATACAACAGTCCTGTATGTAACCTCCTGATCTCCCAGTGTAACTGACGTACAATTTCACCTGTACTTGTTTATGATCAAAACATTTGAAGAAGAAGGTCTGTTACAACACCTCACAGTCTCTGAAATCAGGATAAGAAGAAATGGCTTCATGGTGTAAAGTGTGTGGTAGGGAAGAAAAACACGAAACAAGTGTCTATTTTATGGCAAAAAATAAACATAAAACACAATGCTTGATCATTTGTGTTGATGTCTTTTCATTTGTACATTTGACATTTTTCTCAAGACATAACAGATACAACACGTTTGACTGGTTGAAACATGAGGACACAGTGTCATGTAGACTTGAAAGATTTCCACAGTGAAAAACTACAAGCTCAAAGCCCTATTCATCATTTTATTGACCCTCAGCAGAACCTTGAGGCCACATTCTAAAAGGTATTGTACACAAACACCTACCTATAACTTGTTTGGGTGGGTAGGTGTGACAAAACCTCATGTTTTCTGTTGTCATACATCTACTTGAGCTCCAGACCAGTGATAATTTAGGTACCGTACATCTTTATAAACTGTAAACACAGTGTCTGGGAAAAGAAATCAGCTGTAAAGTCCTACAGTACCCACTCTTGCTTCCCTGCACATATTTCCCTCCATTTCCTCTTCCTGTTGTTCTATTTCCATGGTTCAGTCCTGGTATGTTTTCACCAGCAGCCACATCAGCAGCACCGTGATTAAGACAATCATGAAGTTGAGAATCAGCTCCTGTGCTGAGCGTTCCATGGTGCTATCGCTGAGGGAGACAACTGGGGAGGGAGCTGCTGATGAGGAAACGAGAAGGGAAGGAAAGAAGGCGTCGAGGAGGAAGCTGGCAATAGATGTGGTGCACCTTAGTGGAGAAGAGAGGCTGCTTTTTCCAATACCTGAGAGTAGACACGAAGAAGACCAGTATGGTTATTAGGACGCACAAACAGATATTCAAGTATAGTGCTCTACAAAGACAATGCACAGTGAAACTGGGAAAATTACTATAAAGGTTTTATTCAATTTCTTCATTAATATCTGCCCAAAACATGGATACTATATGGACCATTTTACATAAAACTTGGCATGGATATTAATGACTTACAGGTCTCCATCCTATCAACTATTGGGATGTGTAGCTCTACTAGTTGTCAATAGGAGCACTACAACTTGAGCCTATCCCAGCCGACTTAGGGTGAAGGTACACCCTGGATGAATCGCCAGTTCATTGCAGGACTGATAAATAAAGACAGATAACCATTCATACTCACATTCATACCTACGGACAATTTAGAGTGATCAATTCACCTAACCCCTAGTACATATATTTGGATCAATTTTGGTCATTTTCTGGATTATTTTCTTTATTTTTCCTCATCTTCTCCATTATTTTGTTCAATTTACTCCTCATTTTGTTATATTTTTTGTCTAAACAGCAAGGGAAAAAGCTAAAAGTGCAGTAACTCACACCTCTCAAAACTGACAAATTATCCCCTCTCACATGCAAGACACTCATGAAATAAAACAAGGCTGAATTCCAGTCTGAACCCAGTTATGTCCGGATGCTGAGTTACTGCATTTTGCTTTTTAAAGGCAGTACGATGTTAAAGGCATGTGAGGAGATATTTAAAAATACAGTATTAATACACAGTGCATGGGAATGTGTATGTCGGTGGCACTACATGCATGTGCAGTATTTTTGTGTGCATCGTGCACTGTATGCTGCCTCTGTTATCACAGATTAGAGGGATCAGTCACTTCTTAGCCAGGTCATTTCATCTGTTCACAGTTACCATCGACTGTCAACAAGCAGAGAGGCCACCAGATCCCTGCAACCACATGAATCAGCACATGCACATGCAGGTGGAGAATTCAGAG
>JAQQAE010003956.1:0-19430 GCA_029823295.1 Pseudamia nigra | reverse complement strand
ATACAGCAAAACCAGCCTCAAACAACACAGATATACACAGTGCTGTCCCCATTCGTAGTGTCCCATAATATCCCAGAGTGAGCATAGTGAATCATACATATAAACACTACCCTTCTAACATATATCCAATAAATACATACTAATTAATTCACAGCTAAAACGGTTATAAACATTTGACACCAACTGCGTCACAATTATGAAGCCACTGTGGAAATATCTTAAAATGCAATGTAACTAACGTATGCCAGATTCTGACTCCTAAAAAGCCTAGACCTAATGGATTTCCATTCAGTTGCAATCTGTAGCTTCACCACTAGAAGGGTTGCAGCCCAGTACAGGGTACAATACAATATTTTACATTTAAATAAGGTTCATTTCATTGCTGACATGAATGCTCTAAACAGAAATGGCCAATAAGCCTCATTACACACTTCTGATTGGATGCTTTTTGGGATTTTTCAAAAAGCATGTTTAGAAACAGAAGTAATGAGAAAAAAAATTCTGAGTCAGTCAGAGAAAACTAAATTTACAAGTTCTTAGAAAATCAGCAAAATGATTCATAGTTACTGAGGATGATATGTGTCTTTGTCCGGTGGATTCTTCTCCAAACCTGCAGCTATCAAAAGCTAAAAAGTGCAATGAAATGAGTGTAGTTGAATTTATAAGCTGCATCAAAGAGTGCTAGGTCCTGAACACCTACTGCATGCCTGCTGACTGTTCCAGAGTCTGCTGCTGAAGTCTCCATACATCTAATCAGAGGGCAGAACTGTTTACGGTGACACAAAAGCATGCACATCCAAACTGACAACCCTTGAGGTTTGAACACACTTTGGAGCTATTAGGAAAACACAGGCTGATAAATGTATCAACCCGAGAAAAGAGCTGAAATAGAAAGCATGAGTTAACGTGAGTAGACAGCCGAAGACAACAGATAAGAAAGCTTAATAACAGCTGTATGATCCTTTAAAGTCTCTGTAAAATACCAGAAGTAGAAAGCAAAGAAAGCAGAGATTTTTTAATATTTGAAATAACTGATAAGTGCATGACCTTTACAGTATGTGATGAATGGGGAAATCATTTTGTAATAACTATCTTAATTGCAAATAGTCTTCAGAATGATTTACAGCAGAAATGGATTGTTTGTGCCAAAGTCCAGCAGTTCTTAAAAGAATAGACTTCAGTTATAGCTGCTTTCTAATTTTACATTCAAACAAACTGTACAATAATGGTCTCAGGTTTGAATGAATCATCTTTTTTAAGATTTTGCTTCAAACACATAAACCCAAGAGTGCATTGGCAAAACAACACTATGTACATATCAAAATCCAAATATAATACGAATTCTAATAAGAAGGCGACTGAGATGCATCATCTCACTGAGGCCTGTGCTGCTCCACACGAGTCAGTTTGCATTTTAAGCATCATTTGGAAAATGGAATAAGCATCTGGAAAATGTTCTAGATATTTTATGTTGATTACAGGCCTGTTTTAAAGCCCAAACTTTTGTTTCTGTTACAGAATGAAGGCATTTTTTTCACTGTTAATGTAAATGAAGCAGCATTTAAGCAGTTAACAAGATTCCTCAATTCAGTTTAAGATGTAAATGTTTGGATTTCTATTCTTACTAAAAACCAATAGAAAGTGATGTTTTTTTAAAGTTAAACAGGGAAATCCTGCATTTCTTACAACATTACTGGACTGAGACTTTTGAAAACTGTCAGTATTCGTTACCCTTTTAACATCCACCTTGAAAGGACCATTTCATGTTCGTGTTAGGGTTAAATTTGAGCCATGTTTGAACTGATGTAGCTTACGGTAGGTTGTGTTTTAGCCAGAAACTAGATGTTCCCTTTTAAATGAAGTCTAAAACATACATTTTGGCCTTATACATATTCTTTCATAACCCTAAAAGTGTGGATGTTAAAAGGTCAAAAGGTGGACACTACTCTTTTTGGTAAATACCATGGATCCTATTCAGTCGAGACAAATATAACCAGGTGTGGAGTTGGAGATAAGCCCCTGAGCATTGTTTCATTACTGGAACTATAGAGGCTTATCAGAGTATACTGTATAATATGTTTCTAACAACCTTTGGAATAATAAAAAAAAACCCTTTTCATGGCTGAGATGCATAGGTATTTTTACACATTAGCATATGTGCCTTGAAGAAACAGCTGTGAGTGTTTCTGTTGGAGTGGGCACGTTGAAAATAAAAACTGCAAACCTGTTTGTGCTTTTGGTTCACCTATGTCCACACAAAAAAGGACAGGAGATGACAGGAGTTAGCATCCGGTGTTTTGCAAACTTTCTAGACCCATCTTTAGATTCAATAGACACCAGGTAACAAAGCAGACTAAGACAAATTTACAGTGATTCTAGCTCATTGTTACAAACTGAATCCTCTTCTTGGTGTTTGGCCATCATGACTATTAGTAATGTGAACTTTTGGAACTAAGCGTCTGCCTGCTCAGATTTGGCGATGTGGTTATAGTGTATTACACACGTTTGAAAACGCGTTTTCACACATTTGAAAATGCTTATAATGTGTGACTGAATTTGAAATAGGAAATAAATATTAACATTAACAGAGTCAACTTTATAAAACATCATAATATTACAAGAATAATGTAAAAAATTATGTAATAAGTAATATAATGAGAGTTGAGTTTCATTATGGGAATGGGAATGGTGGTGTGGTGGTTAGCAACAACACCTCACAGCAAGAAGGTCAGAGCCCTTCTCTGTGTTTGCATGTTCTCAACTTATCTGCATGGGTTCTCTTGGGCTACTCCTCAACCCAAAACATGCAGCAGGTCAGGGGTGTTGAACCATTGCCACAAAGAGCTGAGACACTGCGGGTTTTCTTTCCAGCCGGTCACTAAATCAGGTTTTTTCACCAAAGGGCAATCAGTAGGAATGAATTCAGAGAAGAGAAAAAAAACTGTGTCTCAGCCCTTTTTGGCAATGGTTGACTGCCTATGCAGTAGGGGCTAGGTTAAATGGTCACTCTAAATTGCCCATAGGTATTGTTTGTTTACACACCTCTGGAGACACACAGCCAGTCACAATCATTGTGTGTCTCCAGAGGTGTGTAAACAGATACAGTACTCAAGACAAAGTATTGTTACTTTAAAATTATGATGACTCAAGTAGAAGTACTCATACACATAAGTATTTGGGTAGGAGTGAAAAAGTTCTCAAAGCAAAAATGTGGAATTTATTATGAGATAATATATTGCGTTTTAACAGCTACAGTACTTTGTTTTTTTTTCTTGTTTAACCATTTTTGGCCATTTTGTTGTTTATATTTTGTGATTTTTGTTCAGTTTTCCTGGTGTCTTGATCATTTTTTCCAACTTATTTAATTATTATTATATGTCAATCAATGTTGTTGCTTCATTTGATCACTTTTGCCATTTTCTTGCTTATTTTCTTCATTTTTCTTAACTTACCTCAGTATTTTGTTTGTTTGTGTTTTTTGTTCAATTTTATCAATATATTGTTTGTTTTTGTTAATTTGACAGTTTTGCTTTTGCCTATGTTATTATTTTGTTGATTAACACTTATTATGTTCCTGTTTTTATCTACTTGACAATTTTATCCAGTTGTGTTAACTTAAACATTTGATTATTTTGATTAATTTTTATTTATTTTGTTGCCTATTTAGTTCATCTTTTTCATTTTTGTGATTGTTTTTGTCATTTTTTTCTCATTTTGTTGCTTAGTATTTTCATTCTGTTAATTAATGTGGTTATTTTGTTTGTTTTTTAAATTGAATTGATTATTTTGCTAATTTTTAATTTCAACCTTTTTTACTCCTATTCATTGAGCTGTGGCCAAATGTAAATAGAAATAGTAGTAGAAATACATTTTTTTGTCACAAATGTAACTGAACAGGAGTAAAAAGTACAGGGGTATGTTTTAGTGAGAAAACTACTCAAGTCTATATAAAGGAGTAAATATACTTGAGCCCTGTTATTGAGAGGCTCCACCGCCCTCCCTAACTCTTGTAAGAATTAATAGGTAATTAATAAATTTCATTATGTTTTATGACACAATACATAAATTCTTAATTTGTATTTTAAATTTTCACACATACACTAATACTGCAACTTCTTTCTTGTAATATTCAAATTTTTTTGTTCTTCAAATACTAAAATACATAGATCTCACTTGATTGAGCCACTGTGTGCAATAAATGCTTCATTTTGTCTCAGTTACAGTTTTACTTTTAGCTTCCAGTGATACCGCACTGGGTGAAAACCTACAGTACATTTCTTGACACCTGAAACAAATATTCACAGCTGGAAATGATCTGTTCCTCTGTACAATGGAGTGCCTTGAATGTGCATTTCACTTGTCCAGAAATGTAGGGTTTCACCTGGTGTTCGCTGAAATGCCTGGGTGTCTCTCTGCGTGTGTCTCTTGGAAAGTGGCATGGCTGCATTCACAGATCTCACATGTACAATACTGTTGTAACTAACAGGAATGATGGCCAAAGCTACCAAAATAAGCTATGTTTCAAAGTGTAACAATACTTAAAGGTTTAATATGTTACGATTCGCAAATGCTCATGTACTTATGTGAAGTTAGTCTTGCTGTCTGCGTTCAAAATAACATGCTGCATACTACATACACGTGATGCAGTCACATGACCATGGAGCTTGTCACCATGGAAACATTTGCCTGACAGATGCTGGCAGATGTTCGTGTAAGTTTGCTCCTTTTTCAAAAATAGAAGACTGAGTCAAATCTTATGATACAAATGAGATTGTTCCCATTAAGGTGCTGTTGTTTTTCTCGACTCAGCCTCAGCTGCTTGTGAGCTTGTTGGAATGTACAGTATCAAACCGTAAGAACATGCTATTTTGTTGTAAAAAATCATCTGTATGAAAAAATATCACACCATAACAGCTCTACCAACATGATTTTAGTCTGCTTTTACCAGCATTTAATGTGTATAAATGGTGAACTCAGATCCACACTTCTAAGGCAGGTGTTGATAATGCTGATTGTGCGCCAACACTATACAAAGATGAAAAGAGGCCGCCTGCATTGCACCTTGGGGTGCAGTATGTCACACGGCATACTAAAGGGCTGGTCGCACCAAGTATGATAACTGTAAAGGTAGTGACAGCTGTATACACTACTGGTCAAATGTTTTTGGTCACCCCAAATTTTCCAGTTTTTTATTAAAATTCAAGCAGTTCAAGTTCAATGAATAGCTTGAAATGGTACAACAATAAATGCTGAACTGCCAAAAGTTAAAAAAAAATTAAGCCAAAACTGAAAAATAATGTACATTTCAGAATTTTACAAAAAGGCATTTTCAGGGAACAAGAAATGGGTTAATATCTTAAAGCTGTTCTGCACCAATGGAGGTTTATCAAGCCTTGAAAGTTGGTGCTACCAATTCCTACATGTGTCACATGTTTGCTTTATTAAGTAAAATCTCCTCTGTCTGCAGTGTTGGATCACACTGTGGTACCATACCCTCATGAGCATTATTTGAACAGTGTTGAACTGTATTGTGTTGCTCTAAAAATCGTGAGATGTCACACTTAAAATCCAGATGGCTTTCTTGCTGTACCTTGACCTGTCAAACCTGCGGCTCGAAGTCTTCTTTTCACAGTTGAAACTGAGACTTGCGACCACTATCAAGCAGTGCTTGAAGCTGTTGTCCTGTGAGCTGCCTATCACACAAGCTGTTGACTGTCCAAAACTTGTCTTCCGATTCTGATGTGGCTTTGGGTGTGCCAGACCTCTTCCTGTCAGAGTTCCCTCCGGTTTCTGAGAGACTTTTGATGGTGAAGTAAATTTTACTCACTCACTTTCAACCTTGACTTTCTTCACAATTTGTCTGTAGGAAAGACCTACACTTTTAAGTGTTATGATTATCTGTCTCTCTTCCATTGTTAATTGCCTTTTTTCTTGTGATTTTTATAGCAACACAGTGCTTTCCGTAATACAATACTGTTTAAATAATGCTCACCAGGATATGGTACCACAGTGCGTTCCAACTCTGCTTTTATGCAGACAGAGGAGGTTTTTCATTGATCAAGCTAACTTGGGACACATGGAGGAATTGGTAGTGACAACTTTCAAAGCTTGATCAACCTCCATTAGTGCAGAATAGCTTGTTCCCTGAAAAAGGCCTGGAGCAGATGTTTTCAGGACCATATCAGTGACGGTCATATCTTTATCATTACAGCTGTTGTCAAAGTTATCACGCTTCGTGTGTAGACAGTCCTTAAGAAATTAAGACAAGAACTGTTGTCGTTGTACAAGAGAATAAGAGAGAAACCTGAGATTGAACATAAGGATTTGTGCAGAAATAGTGCCCAAAGTCTTTTGCACAGAATTCAATGAAAACACAATGTAGACATTAGTTTCCTTAAAAAATGAAGTCACCCAAGCTGTTTTCATTTTGAGCGCATTGATTTCTGTTGTTTTGTCAAAGCCTGTAGAGTGTTTATTATCATATGTGTACAATGCTGTTGTGTGGATGTACCTGATGCACAGAGATTATAATAATCACCTAAACAAATAACAAATAACTATAAAACAAGGCAAGCAAAAAACAAGCTCCAAAACAAATTTCACCTAAGCATATGAGCATTTGTAAATCACATTATTTAACCTTTAAATAGTGTAGACACATTCAGTGCCGTGAAAACTGTTTGCCCCCTTCATAATTTCTTATTGGATATTTTACATTTAAATGTTTCAGATCATCAAACAAATGTTATTGATGAACAAAGATAAACTAAGTACAAAATGCAATTTTTAAATGATGAGTTTATTTAACAGAGAGTTGCCAGGTGACTCAAGCACCCAAAAACAACAACAATGAAGTTTTTGCAATAACTAACTAGTAATGAGTCTTTCACATCACTGTGGAGGAATTCTGGACAGTTTATAAGCATGAAAAGCCTGTTTCAGGTCATGCCACAGCATTTCAATCAGATTTCAGTCCAACTTTAACAAGGCCAGTCTAAAACCTTTCAAAGCCATTTATAATTGGATTTGCTGGTGTGTTTCAGATAGCTGTCTTGCAGAATGCAAAAGCACTCTTGAGCTTGAAGTCATGAACTGATGTCCAGACATTTTCCTTCCAGATGTTCTAGTACAGAGCAGAATTCATGATTCCATCAGTTATGGCAAGTTATCCAGACCCTGAAGCAGCAAAGCAGCCCCAGACCATCACATAGCACCAACATGTCTGACTGTGGGTATGATGTTGTTTTTATGAAATGCTGTATTCGTTTCACAGCAGATGTAAGGGGATGCACGCCTTCTAAAGAGTCCACAGAGCAGTTTCCTAAAGGTCTTAGGGATCAACAAGATGAGATGAGCCTTTGCCTACTTTGCAGTCAGCAATGGTTTTCACCTTGAAGTCTCCCTAGGAAAGCATTTTCCTGCAGTTATTTATATGTTGTGATTTTCTTTGTGACCTCTTGGACTGTGTCTGTGTCATTGATGCATGCTTGGGGTAGTCTTGCTCAGCTTTCCACTCCTGGGAAGGTTCATCACTGTTCCAAGCTTTGGTTTTGGCTCTCACTATAATTCACTGGAAATGGCTTTGTAACTCTTTCCAGACTGACAGATGTCAATGACTTTAGGTCTCATCTGTTCTTTCATGATATGATATGTTGCCTTTTGAGATCCTTGACCCATTTTCACTTTGTTGTATTTCAGTGATTTCTTCATCCAGCAGATTTTGCAGTAATCAGGCCTGTGTGTGGCTGGTGAAAATGAACTCTGTCCAAAAACTCCTAATCATAGTTAATTTGTTATTTAACATGTCTAAAGGAACAGAGTTCTTAAATTGGTTAAAATCATTATTTAAAAACTGCAGTTTGTGTTGACTCAGGTTATCTTTGAATAATATAATTTTTTGATGATCTGAAACATTTAAATGTCAGCAATGAGAAATCAGATGGGCAAACACTTTTTCACGGCATTATATGGCAGAATGTTCAGAGCATCGACCTGGCATAAGTGGTGCAAGTCGTCTGCCTTCCATTCTGTTCACAGTCAAACTTAACTTTTCTAAGCAGCGTTTTGTTGAATGTATCAGCCACGATGGATCATTGTCTCGCAAAGGAAGCAGCAAACAAATGAACTCATTTACTTTTCATGAGCTGCAAGTCAGATCATTTTTCACCCCCGTACCCCTCATGCACATATTCCTCAGAATTGTACGCCATCGCGCCACACATCACACTGATGGCCCTCGACTGAATGTTACTATATAACACAGATGGCTTGGTACACACACCATGTCCCTGCACAGGCAGACGGAGTGCCATTTTGTTTTCTCTCATGCTCCCCTTTTGCCATGTGGCCTAGGTGACACTAAGGAGGATTGAAAAGTGATGGTCAGTGGTCGCTTTTTCAGCATTCTGTATGTATAGCTCGGCTTCCAGGTATCATTTGCTGCATGTTGCAGTACAAGCTGGCCATTTTCTCTGTCAACAGTGCCATGTTCTCCTACGACAGGGACAAAAACACATGAATTGCACTACTATTTGTGTAATACAATACAAGAAAGGCTGTGTTTCCATATTTGTGAGATAGTCTTTGCAATAGGTTCTTCTGTAGGTCTGATGAACAAATACCACGTACCATATTCCTCACAGGAGAAGATTATATCCCATGTTGCTCATGACGTCTATTGTCACCATTTTGAAACTGATGTCTGTACAGTTTTGGTCCCCTGTTTTCCAGACAAGATTGTTGAGAATTGTTCAAGATAAAATGGACATTTTACATAACATTTTACATTTGTATGTTTTCTGTTTGTTTTATTTTAAGCGTGTGTGTGTGCATGATTTGGTGTGGATGACTCACTGGCTGAAGTGGCCTGGGTGAAGCCATATCACACTTGAATAAAAACAATGAGCCTCCTTCTGAAATGCTCTGTCTTCTTCCTGCTGTCAAATGTGAGGTCAGTTAGTTCGTTTGATAGAATCTCACATAGGTTTTTCATTTTTTAAAAACATTCAATCCCACACTTTCATTATTATACAGTACATTTGTTAAAACAACGATTTCTAAATGTGCCAGAGGCTAGTTCTTCAAACAGAATCATTTCCACATCTACTATGAACTTAGCCGTACATTAGTAATTCATTAAAACCACCTGAGGGCGATATTTAATTTAATTAAGGTATCATATAATATTAGTAATGATCCCGCTTTTTCTGTATTTAAAAGAAATAGTTTAGATAAGCGGCCTTCTAACATTTAAGGCCAAATTTCTCGAAGAAACACCGTGAGCTTGATTAAATATAGCCTTGTCAGTTCAAAGTAGAAATAAATTAGAAATGCAAGAAGCTTATTTAACACTGACTTCATATTCTTAAGATTCATTTTACATGATAATTCTTTTATTTTTGCATGAGAAAGTCAGAAATAAATTGAGATGTAATGATCAGGGCCCACATTCCTACAGATTCCTAGTGCAAAGAGTACTGTAGCTCCTAGTGACCACACACATAATTCACAGAGGATTCTTAGAATTATGGGTGTGGTTTCTGAATTTTAAGAGTAGATCCTAGTGAAGATAAAAGGGATTCATAAAACATCTAAACCTTAAAAAAGCTCCTAAGGTGACAAACTGTTGGAGTAGTGAGGAGGATTTTTAAGAGACTTAGGAGTTTCTTAAGCAGAGGAGAAAACAGACGAAAATGAAGAGGATGAAGGATTAGAGTCAATAAAACGAACACTAAGACAAAGCCTGAATCCAGCAGTGACAATAAATGATTTTGTTCACTGAAATTTGAAAACTGAAAGAAACAAATGCATATACAAACATTTAAACAACAATGAATGTCATCATTTTCATTTTTTTCCAATGTTGATAGTTCATGATGAAGAAAAATAAAATTATTTTGAACAATATGGATCTTTTATAAACATAGCTGCATCATTGCTGTCATAAACTTTTTTCCTCCTGTTTTTTTCAGATTCTACAAATCGAGCTTTAATTGACAACATGTAACATGTAAAACTACAAACTAAACTGAAGTCAGCCTCCAAACTCAAAGACTCAATAAACAAGATTAATGGAGATTTCAAAACAACAATAATGTCTGACAAATATATTTTCAGACATTTTATAACTGCATTTAAAGTGTGTTTTATTATATAAATTCAATAGAAGAATGAAATAGTGCCATGTGTTGTCTTAAATGTCTCTGATTAGTCCTGCTTATTCTCTGTTCATTCTCCCCATTTCCACTGGAAAGCGTGAAAGAACAGGTGTGATTAACCAATCACAGCTTTCCACATTATGTGACATACATAGCAAAAGGATTGACTTTGCCTCCTCACTAAGATAAACGTTTTAGTTCAGTCCTTGCTCAGAGTTGCTCTAAGTCCTTTCCTGAATCACTCTTAATCTAAAACTCCTTGCGAAAAGTTTTTGCCTAAGATAGGAGATGATTCTAAGAATCTTTCGGAATATCGGCCCAGATTTTATGACATGATATTATACTTGCATATTTTATATCAAAAATGACCTAATTTCATTTCTCAGTTTGAGGTTAGTATCATTTTACAGTGAGTTCAGACAATATAAGAAAAACAGAGATCGACTTTGAGACATTCTGTTTGTGTTACACAAATGACACCACTCTTCACTATGCTTAAGGATGGTGGGCATCATCCAAACTGTGTATTATTAATGCTTCAATAACACATGTATAATTGTGTCCCTACCATTATGTTAAGTGTGTAATTCTGGAAGCTGGTCTTTATTTCCAAGGTCATGGCATCTAATGTTATTCACCAGTGGTTGCGACCCACATGTTGTAGTTGAGACCCACCTTTAGCACAACACGGAAATGCATTTTGGTAAACATAATTTGACTATATTTAGAACAAAACATGTCCAGGTTTTTATCACTCCATTCAAATTCATCATCCAAATTAATAAAGACATAACAAAATGGGATGGAACAAAAACATCAAACCAAACAAACAAAAAATCTAGGGAATTATCAATATGATCCATGCACTATATATAAAAAAATAAAGCAAAAAAAAAAAAAACAAACTAAGCCAAACCAGTGTGAGAAAATGAACCCAAAAAGAAAACAAATGCGACAAAATCAGTACAAATTTTAATGTATCCATTCAACTTTTATTTAACCAGGAAAGCCTGCAATTAAAATTCTCTCTAACAAGTCTCCTGGCCAAGACACGCAGCAGCACAGTTAACAGGGAGCAAAAACCAGACATATTTTCATACTCACACACATTAAGGAATTTGCAAATTGTCTAATTTGGTCCATTTTCTTGATTGATTTGTTTATTTTCCTCTATATTTTGTTTATCTTTCTTTTTTGTTCACTATTTTGTACTTTTTGCTTCTTATGTTGCTCCTTTTTCCTGATTATTCTGTCTATTTTCAGTCAAAACACCCACTAACTTGTTGCAATTTGCTTTGCTTCTTCCCTTAATTTTGTAATTACAGTGGTCCCTCGCTATACTGCAGTTCACCTTTCGCGGCCTCGCTATTTCGCTGATTTTTTTTTTGTGCAATTTTCATGTTTTTTTTTTTTTTTTAACAGTGTATGAATGCGCATTGTGTTCTGTGTCCTGATTGGCTAAAGGAGAACCTGCGCATTGTGTTCTGCGTCCTGATTGGCTAAGGCCACTGTCAGTCAATGTCCTCCGTGTTGTGTCTCCTGTGCTGTGCAGTGCAGAGTGTGTTCAGCTTAGCCGGAGCGAGTTTTTCCATAGGAAAATACTTTGCGGATTTTGCCTATCGCGGGTTATTTTTAGAACATAAACCCCGCAATAAACGAGGGACCCCTGTACTATAATTTTAATATCACTTTTAAATGTCACCCATTACTGTCACTTTATCTTTATAGGACAGTGTAGTGTACACGATCCATGAAAGGGTTATACTGTGTTGTTAGTGTAGAAGAACATGAGGGATGAGTGCATTTTCAAGAACAAATAGGTGGGGTCCTCTGTGTTGAAATATCAGCGTAAAGGAGAGAATAAAAGAGACACAACATAAACATTGTATACCATAAGTGCACAACCATGCACAAATTCTCATTAAGCTTTACTTTCTCATTTAATCATACTGTATATAACGTAAATGTCACCTCTCAACAAATCACTTTTTATTGCAATTTTGCTTCAAAGCTCTTAATAATTCACTATTTGCCTGTTAGCACATCATTATTTTTACATTCTTTAAAGACATAACATATGGAGGCAAAACCAATGTCTGGTTGAGTCATTTTCTAACCTGAACTAAACTGTGTAACCTTTAAAACTGGACTTGAAAACTTTGGTGCAACAGAAATGAAGTTTAGGTAGAGTTAGAGTAAAAACTAACATACTGTAAATCAACGTTCACCATGATTTAACAAGACATAAGATAGACATAGGATGGGTTGAAAATCATCCATTTATTTATTAGTTTTTCTATTAGTCTCATGTCTCGTCTTTGTCAACTGTGCTCTGGGGACATTTTAACAGAAATAAAAAGGCTTCTGCAGAGAAGGAGCTCTGGTGTCCAGCTGTCCATCCTCCTCTTTCTGAGTGACCCATGAAGTGCAGCTGGATGTTCAGTAGGTGGGAGAATGAGCAGCCAGCATCCTTTTTTATCCCTTCCCACACCGCAGTAATTATACTGTCAGCCATGAACGTCAGGCAACGCAGAGGCCAACACAATAAGAACAGTGACAGAGGGGCGTACAGGCCTTCTGCTGGCGCTAAGCCTGTAATTTTGCATCTTAAATGATCATGTAAGCAGAGCCAAGTTGTTGCTGCAGTGGGACCATCTCCACTTAACCACTGATATGATGGAGCTGTGCAATAAGCAGGTGCTGACATGCTTTTTTTAGGGTGGAGGGAGGGCAAGAGAATGAGGAAACAGATAACAGGAGATTTTCAGCTATGACTGAGTCTGTCTGATGAAAAATAGATGGGCTGCTGAAGACGCAGCTACCGGCACTCTCATCCATCGCAGGAACATCTTGCTTCTAAACGTAGGAGTAATAAAACAAAAATTTAAAACAACCTGCTGTCTGAACATGATTAAGATCTGCAGATATTCTTCCAGGCGACACACACAGTCACTGTCTAATGCAGCCTCTCTGAAGATATTTACCCTGAAACACTATTAGCAGCCCCCCAAAGTAGTAGGGTTTGATCAAAGTTTAACTCTAGTGAATGGAGATAGAAGGGACAGCACAGAGTCGTAGCCTTTTACCTCGACCTCACTGGAAGATATAATTTAACCAATGAAGCTACAAAATACGGTATTTTATCTGGTTTCACCCATATCATTTTATCATGATAACAGTTTTGGCCACATTGCTCAGGTGGAGTTTTTTTATTTGAGGTTAAGGTTACATTTTTTTCACAGCAGGAGTCTCTGTGGACCAAGACTGTCAGTGATTTCCCAAAATATGTTTTATCATGTCTCTGAACATTTGGATGTGTTATTTCATATTATATTTGGTAAAATGTAGTTAGCATTGTTTTATTGTGTTGCTTTTATTATTTTGTTTAAATGTTGCTTTAGTTTTAGTTATACAGGTGCATTTATTTTTATATGGAGAAATTGACTAGTTTTGTTTCTATTTAGTGTCAGTGTCATAGGTTTTATTTACAAAAGATGAAAAGTATGCCATATTATATAAAGCATTTTATACTCCACTAGGCCAAAGTGCTGCATGTTGGACCACATAAAGTAAATAAAACATAATAAAACCCCAACTCCAGTAAGGATGGGACATTGTGTAAATAAAAACATAATACATTGATTTAAAAATCCTTTTCATCCTATATTCAATTGAATGCACTACAAAGACAAGATATTTAATGTTCAAACTGATAAATTTTATGGGTTTTTTTTTTGCAAATATTCACTTATTTTGAATTTGATGCCTACAATGTGTTCCAGAAGAGCTGGGATGGGAGCAACAAAAGACTGGGAAAGTTGAGGAATCCTGAAAAAAACACCTGTTTGGAACATTCCACAGGTGAACAGGTTAATTGGAAATAGATGAGTATCAAGACTGGATATAGAAGGAGCATCCCTGAAAGGCTCAGCTGTGCACAAGCAAGGATGGGGTGAAGTTCACAGCTTTGTGAACAACCATGTGAGCAAATAGTCCAACAGTTTAAGGACGATGTTTCCCAACATACGTTTGCAAGGAATTCAGGAATTTTATCCTCTACCATCCATGATATCATCAAAAGATTCAGAGAATCTGGAGAAATTTCTTCAAGTACAGTAAGTGACAAAGCCGAAAACTAACATTGGATGCTCGTGACCTTCAATCCCTCAGGCGACACTGCATTAAAAACCAACATCATTCTGGAAAGGATATTACCACGTGGGCTCAGGAACCCTTCAGAAAACTATGATCAGTTAGCACAGTTCATCACTACATCTACTGTACAAGTACAAGTTAAAACTCTACCATGCAAAGTGAAGACATATGCCAACAACACCCAGAAATGCCGCTGGTTTCTCTGTGCCTGAACTCATCTGAGATGGACTGACACAAAGTGAAAAAGTGTGCTGTGGTCTGATAAGTCCACATTTTTTTGGAAATCATGGACTTCCTAAAGAGGAAGATGACCATCCAGATTGTTATCAGCACAAAGTTCAAGAGTCAGCATCTGTGATAGTATGGGGACTAGATGGGTGACTTGCACATCTACTGCTAAAAGGTACAAACAGGTTTTGGAGCAACATACAGCATTTACTGTATCCAAGCAATGTCTTTTCCAGGGATGTCCCTGCTTATGTCAGCAAGACAATGTCCAATAAAAGACAATAAAAGACTATGGTAGAGTGGGGATACTAGACTGGCCTGTCTGCAGTCCACACCTCCCATTGAAAATGTGTGGAACATTATGAAGTAAAAACACATACAACAACAGAGACCCCGGACTGTTGAGTAACTGAAGTCATACTTCAAGTAAGAATGGGATAGAATTTCACCTACACAGCTTCAACAATTAGTGTCCTCAGTTATTAAACACTTATTGAGTGTTGTTAAAGACAAAGGCAATGTAACACAGTGGTAAATATGTCCCTGTCCCAGCTCTTTTAGAATGTGTTGTAGGTATCAAATTCAAAATGAGTGAATATTTGCAAAAACAACAGTTTGAACATTAAATATGTTGTCTTTGCAGTGTATTCAATTGTGAAAAGGAGTTGCACATCATTTCATTCTGTTTTTATTTATGTTTTACACAATGTTCCAACTACACTGGGCTATACGTCACCTCTGCATAGTGGGGTGACACAAGAAGTACAGGTGGAGCTTTAGGAGGAACTTAAAAGTTGAGAGGAATGAGGCATGCCCGATGTTCAAAGGCACATATACAGTATATTATATAATAAAATATGATTCACAATGTCATTGTTTCTAAAGGCCCCGCACTGTGGAAAGTCATTATTCTTTTTTACATGAATAATGAACACAGAGGAAAATAAAGCAGCTTTTACCCACAGTTCTTGTTCAGTTTCAGCTTAATTTATTGTTTCTTTATTGTCAAAATAATTTTTTCTCTGCAAGTTTTAACTATGGTTTTCATTAAAAATAACAACAGTGGTTTTATTTAGTAAAAGTATGAAAATGCATTTTGTCACACTTCTGTCAGTCAGTCTGTTAAGTCTGATTCCAGGAGCCATGGGGGTAAATGCAGATTATATGTAACTTTTGTATCTCTAAATAACAATATTTTTGTTTGCTATTTTTGTAACTTTTCTCAATTATTTTGCTCATTTTCTGGCTAAGATGTAATAGTTTATTTATTTAGCCTCTTTTGTTAATTTCTCAAATTTTCTTCATTGTTTTGTTCGTATTACAGATTATTTTTTGTTCATTTTGGTTCATCCTATTGATTATTTTGTTCATTTTGGTAGAATTTTTTTGTAGATTAATATGTTCATTTTTGTCTTCTGTGTGGAATGTTTTATATATTTTATTGATTAAATGCATCAAAGTTAAGAAAATACGTCCGATCTTCATTCTTATACACATACAGTACTATGCTACATATGGATTCATTTACAGTTAAAAATGTAAGTATTTTATCAGCTCATAATAAAGCTTTGGTCCCATTATGCTCATTCTGTTGCTCACTTTCCTCATATTTTCATTTTGTTGCTTATCTGTTAATTTTTTCTCTTTCTCATTTTTATTCCTTTCATCCACTTATGCAGCTAAGGCCCAAACTGATGCATTAACAATTCAACGAGAAGAGCAGAAAGTTAAGTTTGCTACTAAAAAAGGAGATTCCAAGGATATCAGACTAAAGATCTAAATCCAATGTCCATACAAAACCCCTCATCATGCTGTAGCACTGGATGAAAAGGCATTAAGTGGTTATGATATCACTAATTAGCATGCTGTATCCAGAAATAACTTTCATGGTGAGACTAAAGAGTGGAACGGCAATAAAATCTCCAATTAATTCAAAAATCTGCACTCAAACACCTTTAATCATGCATTGCGTCACAGCTCTAGGACAGCATTTTGACAGCTTTTCATCAGCATGCTCAGGAAATCTCTGGCACCATCTAGTGGTCTGTAACAAAAACAAATCTACTGCTACGTACGTAAGCATTTCACATGATCATTTGAGCTACAGCTTGTTTTACATGCTCACTACCAGGCAAAATTTGGACACACCTTCTCCTCCTTCTTGATTTGAATACTCTACATTTATACTGATGACATCCAAACTACTTTTCAAATCACAAGTGTGCCTTGTTAATGTGTGACTTCTTAATGGAGAGATCTTTATTATCATTGTATGGTATACAACTACATTTTGTTAGAGCAGGGGTTTGCAACCTACAGTATGGCTCCAGGGCTACATGTGACAAAATAAACATAAGAGTGAACTAAATAAACAAAAACAAGAAGCTGAACAAAAAAGTGAACAAAATATTCCACTAAATGAAAAATAAACAACTAAGACAAACAGAAAAATAAACTTTATTTCCCAAAAATGAATGAAATGCTAATCAAAATGAACATGACCTGCAAAATGAATAAAAGCAACCAAAACGCTCAACAAAATGAACAATAATGTACAAAGCAAAAACGTAAGTGAAGCAAAAATGAAAATAATCAACAAAATTAATAAGAATTAACTTTGTAATAAACAACATCAATACAAATGACCAAAATAATCAACAAAAAGTCATAATACATTTTTTACATGCTGTAGCTAAAATGTACATCATCTGTCACGTGGTACATAAAGAAATTAAAATGAAAAAAATGTAAAAAACAAAATAGTCCACAAAATGAATTTAAAAAAGAACAAAATTTACAACTACTGTACTCTAAGGAACAAAATGAACAAAATAATCAACAAAAAAAAAACAAACCAACTAAATTAACAAAATAAACAACAAAATGAATCTTGTTTTAATTTTTTTTTTTTTTTTAACAATTTTAGACATAATTATACATTATTTAATTTATAGATTTTTGTAGAATGTTCACTTTCCTTTTTATTTTTAAAAACTTTATTGAGTTTTATGTTACTTTTTTCTTCATCATTTTACTTATTTTCCTTCATTTTCTTCTTTTGTGCACTTACTTGCCTATTTTGTCATATTGATTACTTTGTGTTCATTTTGTTCATTTTTCATTCATTTAATTTAGAATTTTAGTCTGTTTCATGGATTTCTGTTTTTTCATTTTTGTTCATTGATGTGATTATTTTCTTTAATATTGTTTCTTTTGTCATTGATTTGTTAATTTTATTTATTCAGTTCTTTAATCTTGTTTATTTCCTTTATTTTGCTCATTTTTTGGAGCATCTTGTTCAGTTCTGTCTTGCTTTTTGTTCATTTAATTAAGTTTTTCTTCTTTTGGTTTGCTTTGATTTTATATGTTCCATCACTGGACAACGCCACAGGAGCCACTGGAGAGGGGCCAAAGAGCTACATGTGGCTCCGAGACATAGACATAGGTGCAGACCCCTGTACTAGGTGCTTCAGACCATCAGTTGTCTTGTGCAGTGGAAGGGTAGATACAGAGTCAATATCCCTATTAGTGCCACAAACTACTGTGCAAATATACATTACAGCAAGAAACACCCAGGTAAGTAAAAAGAAAAGACAGTCCATCATTACTTTAACAAATGTCTGAAAGAAAGTCAAATGAACTTTGAAGCTGCTGTAAACAAGCATTTATGCTGGTAATTCGAATAAGCTTATCCTCTGTGGCAGAGGTAGGTCTAGGTGTTTCTTTCCTCATCAGAGCCAGTTGCATTGTAGCATTTGTAGCATTTGATGGTTTGGTGACTGCAATTTTATACACATTTAAACTTTCCTACCTAATGTACTTTACATCTTGAAGTAGTAATGGATTGTCTTTTCTCTTTACTTAACTGAATGCTTCTTGCCATAATATGGATTTGCACAGCAGTTGTAGTTGCACTAAAAGAACCATTAACTTTGTACCCACCCTTCCTCTGCACAAGACAACTGATGACCTAAAACACATTGAGAAGGTAAGACAAATTCTGGACAAGGCAATTCAGTATTAATGTACAATGTTGAAAATTATCAAAAATATGGTTTTGTACATTTCATAACTACATACAGTATAGAACTGCAGTGATGATAGTGAAAACATGAAATACCACGCACAGTCTGTAGTTCACTGTGCACTTGGCTGCAGCTCAGCTGAAGATCATTTGAGATCACCCTCCTGCACTGTGACCCTAATCTGCTTAATTACATTAAGGCTGCTAAAGTCCGTTCCCACAGCAGTGTCATTGCCTTTGGCCAGGTGGCACCGAGCAAATAAACAAAGACGGGGACAGAATCAACAACAATAACAACAACACTCTCCCGTAAGCGAAGAGATGATTCAACGCAAGACAAAGCAAGAGATGGCACTGAAACCTGTGAGTAAACTGTGAAACTCAACAACAACCTGTTCGGTTTGTAACGGCTCGTGAGGGTGAATGTGGATTCATTTAGTGACATTCTCGTTTGTGAACCATCAGCTGCTTCATATGGGCAGTACATTATCAAACATTCACTTCTGGAATTTTTTACCAGTTGCGTTTTTCTTGTAATATTACCAATGTGTGCACCACAGTACTCATCACTGTTTGCACACACTGCTCGGCAACAACAGACAATACATTTATGAAGCACACTCACATTGGTTTATCTACAGGCATCTTTTTCAGATCTGGGTACTGCAGCTAAAAAGCTGATTAGATTAATCATGTTTACCACATTTTAAGTTGAAAGTGCTAATTATATGCTTAATGTTGATATTTTATTTGTTTCAAGTGTAAATTCTCATTTACCGTAATATTCACACTATAAGCCGCTGCTTTTGTCACACATTTTCGACCCTGCGGCTTATACAATGATGCGGCCTATTTATAGATTTTTC
>JAQQAE010003955.1:0-19431 GCA_029823295.1 Pseudamia nigra | reverse complement strand
TGGAGCCTATCCCAGCTGACTTGAGCGAAGGCAGGGTACACCCTGGATGAGTCGCCAGTTCATCGCAGGGCTGCTACACACATCCAATTCAGTATTATTATTTAATTTGAAATACTATGTAATCTATAAAAACATTCAGGACAGCATTGTGGTATAGAGGTTAGCATAAACAAAAACATGCACTAGGGGTTAGGTTAACTGGTCACTATAAATTGCCCATACTGTAGGTATGAATGTGAGTGTGATGGTTGTCTGTCTCTATATGTCAGCCCTGCGATGAACTGTAACCTTGTCCCGGGTGTACCCCGCCTTCACCGTAGGTCACCTGGGATAGGGCCCACTCTCCCCTGACCCTTGTGAGGATTAAGGGGTAGAAAATGACTGAATCACATTTCTCTCATTTGTGTCATTTTCAGTTACATACACAGTTTCGATGCGCAAATCATCACATTCTGTTTCCCTTTACAGTTTATACAGCAACCCAACCTTTTCTGAAAGTGGTTGCAGGTGACCATCACAATGTTACACACAAACCCACCCACTCAATTCCACATTTCAAATTCAATCGGAGCAGAAGTGTTTTTCACGTTGTTAAAACAGTCTGACAGCTACCGCTCAGCATCTCGACGAGGCCCTGACAGTGAATCTGTTGCCGTTTCCTTTGAAAATGATCTACGAGCGTATCTGTCAGTTTAATAGAGCGACCCGGCAACAATGGGGATTGTTTCATTTAATTTCCACTGTTGAGATTTAGACTGTCATCAATAAGAGATTAAAAGGCGTCTGATTAAAAATGCCGAGCAGAGAATGCTGCATAAAATTAAGAGGCTAATGATAAAATGATTAAGCTTCTTGGTGATGAAAGTGCTGGGGCGGATGGTAAATTGATAGTCAGTGTGGTGGGAGGCAAAAAAAAATAAACGCGACCTGCTGCAACATTTATATTATGTGTTTCAATTATGCCAAAGGGGGGCCTAATTGGTTGAAATATCTAGTTGAGGAAGACAAAAGTCACAAGGCTATATGAAGGGTGCGTGAAGTTAGACGTGAGCCTCAAGCCGTCCTTGACCTATATTAAATACTAAAACGCTGCCAGCTTCACATGCACACACTCGCACACAGAGTGGAAAAAGAGGAAAAAAAAAGGAACATTGTGTCAGACATACGCTGGGATGCCGGCTCGTGCCAACACTTCGGCCTTCATGGCGTACAGGCGTTCGCTCTTGCTGACGCCCAGTTTGATCTTCACTCGGTCGTGGGCGTTGTCTTGGAAGAAGAAGCCGTTGTGGATGACGAACTCGGCATTGGACCTTGTGCCGTAAAAGATGTAGATCTGGGGGAAGGATAAATCATCAGCGTCGACACTATTACCGGGACAATGTGTGAGGTGTCGGCCATTTTTTATTAAGGAGACATGAGAGGAGTGATGAGACCAGATGAGATCACCTAGCTTTCACTCCACAGCTCAGACCATCGATGTGTTTGTAAAGGAATACAGGAAAGGCTCCTATCGAGAGCAATCTACGTCTGTGTTTACATTGTGAACAGACAAAACCAAACCGAGTGTCTGTCTTTACCTGTTCGTTCTCCTTATAGTCCCGCAGTGCGACGCATTCACAACGATCATCCTCCAGGTTGTAGCCAGTGGTGATCTGCAAGACAATAAACAAGAAATACAACTTACTTGGAAATGAAGCCCAAAACCAGCCACATGTTCATGTCCAGCATTTGAATAATGTTGATTTTTTTTCCGT
Organism: Pseudamia nigra; assembly: GCA_029823295.1. NCBI lineage: Eukaryota > Metazoa > Chordata > Actinopteri > Kurtiformes > Apogonidae > Pseudamia > Pseudamia nigra. The sequence continues at coordinate 17,677 of JAQQAE010003955.1, read as the reverse complement.
CCATTTCATTATAATGTAATTGAACATTTGTGCTACCTTTCCTAAATCTAAGGTGAGAACACGATATGGGATATGGAGCAATTTTTACTGGGTTACCAATACAAATACTATGATTAAACAGAGGAATAGTGTTTATGCATGATGCAACCATCAATGTCATGCAATGTGAAGCACAGAGGAGAAGTCTCCACTGTAAAACTGTAACAATGCTCAGCACTGAGTAGTACATCGAGTGTTCCTCAGGAGTGTTCTTTTAAATGATGAGAAATAAAACTGTCCGATTGCGCTACTTTGTCAACGCAAACAGTGGAAATCAGCAGAACTGAATAAAGATGAACAAAATATCAGGTAAATTAATGAACGAAGCAACAGAACAAGCAAGAATTAAAACCAAAATGAACAAAATAAGCAAAGTGAACAAAAAACAAGAAAAGGAGCAATAAAATGAACAAAACAATAAACGGAGCAAAAGATTTAAAAAATTATAACGTATATCAGCAAAAATAAACAGAATAATTAACTTAAAAATTCCTTAATAAGCACAAATGAACAGAATAAGCAAAAAAAATGGACAAAATAATCAGGTGAATTAACAGAAATGAACAAAATAAACAAAATTGAAAAGTCAACAAAATAAGCCGCAATTTTGCTCTGAGCAAATCTCAACTATGTTTTGTCTTCTTGATGTTGACCAAAAACAAAATAAGCATCTAATTGAGTAAAATTGAACAAAGTAAGGTTGAAAAAAATATTAAACAAAACAAAATAAGCAACAAAAGTGATTAAAATAATCATGGAAATAAGCAAAAATGAACAAAATGCTTGTTTGAAGACAAAATATTAGGTTGCCATGAAGTCCATGTTATGAAATTACTCAATACTTGAGTAGTTTTTGTCAGATACTTTTTTTTTTACCCTTTTCTACTTGTTTTTTTTACAAGTACTTCTACTTGAGTCACTGTACAGTGGTACCCTGATTTACTGTACAAGCGCATTGGCCTATGAATTTCTCAGGTTACAAGGATGAAATTGAGCAAATTTTTGTACCGGCTCACATCCAAAAAAAAAAAAAAAAAAAAAAATCAGGTTGCGAGTAAAATTGTTCGCAAGTCCTCCGATAGAGAGCACGTGTCGCGACTTCCTCCGACGTCAGCTGGCCGAGAAACTACAAGACTAGCCGAGTCAAAGCGAGAGGAGAGCGTGTTAAGTTCTTAGATTCAGTTTTCTCTTTACGTTTAGTATGTGTACGTCAAGTCTTTGCTTCCCTTCCTCCTCCTCCTCATCCGCCACCAAGCCTCCTTCGCCTGCAGCCATCTGTCTCCAAGGTAACGTGTCATTATAAATAATTTTTAGAACTAACTTCATGCATTCCTTTTCAGATAATAATAACAATAAATAAACATTCTTTTTCCAGATACCTTACGTGCATGTATGGGTATGTTTGTATGGGAGTTTTCTTGGGTCTTGGAACGCATTAATTGGTTTTACATGTATTTTTATGGGAAAACCGGTCCCGGGTTTTCCGCTTTATGAGCTTGATCCTAGAACAAATTAAACTCGTAACCCGGTTTTTCACTGTAATTATAAAGTAACAATACTTTTTACTTGAGTACTGTTTATGTGTACTCTACACGTCTCTGTTGGAGGCTCATTTAACCAGTCACCAGAAATCATATCAGAATGTCAACAAAGGACGATACAGTATATGTGGTTGTTCTCATATGATAAACTACGTTTGATGTGAATTTAAGTGAGATATTTTGTGTTATTTCATCCTGGTTACTCAGCTCAGCTTGTGTCACTCAGTTTCCTCATCCACCGCGCCTCAAATAATAAATATCCATCTCCTTTTGCATTCCCATATTATTTTTTGAATCCATACCAGTGACTTCATGTCTGTGTGTTTGTGTCGGAGGGAAGAGCCTACCAGTCCATTGGTGTGGTTACACATGTCCCAGAGGGGGATGAGGGCCAGAGTGACCCGGCTGCCGTCTTCAGTGGGGATCTGGTTTTGACGGGTCATCACAGAGGACACAGCCCACCTGTCATACACAGTACAAGCAACCATCACTGACTGTTGAAAGAAAACGCGACTTCACAGAAGTGAGGTGTTTTTGAGGCTCCGTTAACAGTGTTGAGAGTGAAAACAGTGACATGGATGAAGAAAAGGGAAGGGGAGGGCAGGAGGACAGTTTGAGGATGAGGATTGGGGGGGGGGGGGTGTAACAGGGCGAATGTCCTCTTTCGCATATACTCATCTGAATTTTAACCCTTCTGCACATGGTGTTCACTATACTGGACAGGAACAAGGTGACATTACATTTATAGTATTGAAGAATTGAAAGTTAAAAAAAAAAAGCAAAACACAATAGGACAATGAGTATTTCGACTTCAAATTAACAAAAAATAATGAGAAATAAGAATAACCATAAGAAGCAAAAGGTACAAAATAAAGCAAATCAATGAAAGTGAACAAAATCAGCAAAAACTGACCAAAACAATAAAAAATGAAGAAAAAGGGGGTCATAGGGGTCAGCTCCGGGTGACACCTAACATTTAGCTGGAAACACGTCCCTGGGAACCGAAATGCACTGATTTCACATCATCTCCACAGATGCTTTAAAAAAAAAAAAAAAACCCTGGTTCTTCGATAAAAGTCAAGACAATGGATGTGCAGTTTTTGAAGATTTATCCTGAGTGCCTGTGCATACACCAAAGGGAAACGACCGGGGCTGTTCAGTGAGGCCAATGCAGAAGTAACTAAGTTGTAATCCCACCGCTTGGCCGCTGGGGAATCGATCGTTCAAGAACCTTTTTCCCCATAGAGATACATTGGACTTCTATCTGAAAATACTCCGCGAATAAATTTTTTTCATGGGTCATCATGGTCTCAAATGTTTTATTTGGACCCTAATAAGTAATGTGATGGTCCATCTTTAACTTTTTGCTCTATCATTAAGATATTACAGCAAATAATTCAACAATTCACGGTTTGATTGTCATGTCGCTATAGTAGCAGCTCAGTTGGACTGATTTGGACCTTTGTATCTTCTATTTATTCAATGTGTTCATAGTTATACGACATACACTCGACTGCAGCTGTAGGTAAGTGTTTACACTAACAAAATGTACTGTAATATGACTTTGTTTGACACTGCATAGTGAAGTTTTACTGCATCAGTAAGCTAGCTGTTAACGTAGCTCTCCCATGAGTCCCCTGGCATGAACACTTCATAAGTCCCGCTGCCGTTCGTTCAAATATGGTTACATCCTGATCTATCCAGGAAGTGACAACACGATTGGCCTCAAAACAGCCCTTCAGAAACTAATGGATGGTCATAGTCACTTTGTCCAGTTATATATACAGTCTATGGCATACACAGACAAATACACAACATAGGAAATCACTTTATCAAGGAATGTCAAAATTTTCTGTTATGTAATACTAATGTTGAAAAACACAATTTGTTGAGGTTAGGGCAGGGCAAAGCTAAATCAGCGGCTCGTCTCAGCTATGATTGCACAAGGTCACAGAGAAAGTTAGTGTACAGTAGTATTAGTAAACGTTCACTCTTAAAAAAGGTCCCGTATCTTAACTGCTTACGTACTGTATATGCGTCGATTCAAGATGTCTGCAAGGGTCTTCACGAAATTAAATGTGTTCATTTGAGTTTCTCTTTTTTCCCCAAGGGTATCTTTGCAACCCTCTTATGTACACTGGCACCCACCCACATTTCATCTCAAAAGTCTCTGATTGGTTGAAACATTAGACAGTCCCAAGCTGACCTGGGATCATATTCTGACATTCTTTCTTATTCTGTCTGAGCAAATTTTATTGCATTTTCTCATGCAATGACAATAAAAGATATTCCATTTTATTCTACTACACGAGGCTAATAATAATAATAATAATAATAATAATGCAACATTGGGTTTATATAATGCTTTTTAAGACACATTGAATCCATTATTCATTCACTCCACAGTCACACCCTGGTGGTGGTAAGACACATCTGGAACCACAGCTGCCCTGTGACAGACTGACAAAAAATGTGGCCGTCAACCCGTGCCAGCAGCGTCTCTGACCAAAACCAAACACTCATTCACATTCATACAAGTCAAGGTGGGTGAAGTTTTGAGCCCCCAACCTTCTGATATTAGATAACAAGCTTTAATTCCTTAGCTACTGCCACCCCTAAGGCTACTGTAAAAACAAAAATGCACTTTTCTGAAAAACTGTCTATGATATTGGCTCATAGGGGTGGGACAAATTTTCACTTAAATATATGATTGTTTACAACTTGTGATTCGTTAAAAGATAAACTTAAAATTTTCACATTTAGAATTCTACTGGCTCATGAAGGTGAAACTAATTAACTTTATCTTAACTATGACCTGTGAGGATTTCTCAGGACTGGCAGTACTGAACAACTTCATATTTTCATGAGTTTTATTTTACACCAGAGTCTGTAACCTCAAAACCTCAAAAGATGGACTTTCAAGGTATAGGACCTTTAAATGTGTAAACAGACACTGACATTTGGGCAACTGACACAAAAAGCTAACATTTCATTTCAGTTACAACTTTCTTCATCTGATCTCAATGTTTTTCCAAATATCACCAAATCTCTCCATAATTGTCCTTGTTTTGGTCACATTTCATTTTCAATGCAGGTGCAAAAAAAGAGTGGGACAGTAAGTTACACTGAAGCTTGCAATTCTCCTTTAGCTGATGCTCCTGTTCACGAGTTAACACACAGACGTGCAGAAGAAGATGTGACCAATCTAAAAACAGGACGAGGACGTAGCAGTGCACACACAGACACACAGACACACTGACCTGTAGTCATCAAATGTGAAGCTGTCCTTCAGGGGCAGTTTGCTGGCAGCAGGATGAGTCTGGGGATGGATGGAAAAGGTGGATGAGAGGAAAGAGAGAGAGAGGGAAAAAAAAAAAAAAAACACAAATCAGTATGAGGAATTTCATTATGCAGGTATGCTGGAGGGGGGCTGCCTGACAGGGATGCCTAACAAGAAGGACTGGGAGTAGGGGGCCACCGCTGGGGCAGGCGTGTGTGCATACAGTACGTGTGTGCACACCAGTGTGTGTGTGGTCCGTTAGTGCAGTGTGACACTCGCCCCCCCACATACATCACTGTCAACTTAATTTGTTGTGGCCAGCAGCCGTCATAAATCTGCCTCATCAATTTGGGCCTGAAACGGAGTGCGTCTGTGTGTGTGTGTGTGTGTTGCAGTGTGTGTGTGTGCACCGATGCCACTGGTCCCTCCATTTAAAGCCACAGCCGCCACCTACGAGAGCCATTTGCAAACTGTCCTGAGCTTAAACAGGGAGAGAGGGAGGCAGTGGAGTTCAGCGGAATGCATAATGAAGAAACAAAGGAGAAAGGAGGAAGTAAAATGGAAAGGGGAGGAGGGGGGGGGCAAAGAGTAAGAACAAAATAAAGTGAGAGCAAAGTAAAAAGGAAGCAAAATGATGAGAAGAAGAGTGAAAAGTGCAAGCAAAAAAAAAAAAAAAAAAAAACACAGTAAAAGGAGGTGTTGGTTTTACATTTGGAGCTTAAATATATTTTAAATAAATCAAAAGGAAATTGTATATTGTTGCCATTATGACTAAACTACAGTAATCCGTTATATCTGACCTGTGCTCTTTTATAGCTGGTTTAGCATGTTTTAGCTCATCATACACAGCTAACAATTTAGCAAGTTAGGACAGGGTTAGCCTAGCCTAGCTTTAAAAACTATGAGCAAAAGCCACATAGCCTAAAAATATGCTTTCCACTGCCACTATATCTCGAGTGAACATCCTATGCGTTTGTTTAAAGGAATTCATAGTCAAATGAGTATTTATGGGTCTGGTCATGGTAACTTAGCAGTGTTAGCAAACCTGGCTAGCTAGCAAAAAAGATATTGGGATCTCCATTTGCTACAGCACGGCAGTGGCTATTCTTCCTGGGGTCCACAGTAACAATAAAACACATCAATAGTACAGTATACAGTCACACACACATTACAAAATGACAATAATACACAGACATAACACTACAGCTTCAACCACACAATGACAACGCAGAAAACAAGACAAGCTCTTAACAATATATCACATAATCACCTTTAAACTACAGAGGAATCAAAGAAGGTAACATAATCTTAGGCTCTTTCATAATTTGCCAATGCCTTGCAACAGTACATATCATATGTTCATTATAAATTAATTCAGTGCCATTATGTTCACACACAAACTAAACCAATCTCAAGTATGTTCAGTTTCACTCATAAACCACAACAAAAGACAGGTGGTCAAACTGCACAAACCTTAACATAACTCATCTTAATTACGCAGATCAATTTTACTATCTTTTTTAACTATTTTGTTTGCATTTTCTTGGTTTGTTCATTTTGTTCAGTTTTGACAATTTTGTTAATTTGAGCGCATTGTCTCAATTATTTTCTTTATTTTTATTCATTTTCTTGAGTATTCTTTTGTTTTTTTACCACTGTTCTTAATTGTTTTTAATTCATTTTTTTAATTTTTTATGATTTCATTAATTACTTACTCATGTAATTGATCATTTTGTTCATTTTATTGATCATCTTTTTTCACTGAACCCTAGTTCCAACACTGAGTTACGACAGAAAGGCATACGGCCAATATACATTCTGAAGAGGAACATCTTCTAGTTTTGCTATTTAATGTGTTTCGGATTCTAACACTCACCCATAAATGGTCACCAGTGATGTCATAGAAGTTAAAGAGTTATGAAGGGCAATGATATTTACTATTTGAAAGAGCAATAATAGTAATACGTTTTTTTTATTGGGACAGTGTTATTCAGCCTCTGGACATGCGTTTCTGTCACTATGACTGAACAGTGCTTAGGTTTTCACCAGTTTAGTCATGACAGTGGATATTATAAATGGCCGCTGATGCCATGTCTGGCGTATGTCGAAGATTTTGTACGTATCATTCTAGCACGTTAGGGCAAAGGAGAGGCTGCTGATGCTTGTGTACGTACATGTATGATTATGTGAAACTCCACTAGTGATACGATTCATCCTCACAGGTAAGTGCAGAGATTCATGCTTGACAAGTCTTACAGGCAACCAAATGTGGGTAAAACACAGACACGACTACAAACAAATTATCTCCGCTTTGTTTGATTCTGAATCCTAGCATCTAACCACCTGTCTCCCATATCGTACCAATTACAGTGTGCCGATATGGTCATTAACATTCCAAATGGACTCTTCTGTTTGTCCTATAAAGTACATAAAGTGCTGGTTAACTGATGTAAATTCCTCTGGCAACACATTTACCCTGTTCAAACTTTAACTGAACTCCATCACTGTGCAGGGTAGTGTTATGTGTGAACAAGGGCTGATGAAAGACGTCCAGGTAAGTCGCCTCGCACTTAACCCAGTCTGCTCCCAAGTGCAAAGTCTGGAAATCACAGGTGAGTACATGAACAAGAGGCGGGAGACTATAAGGTCTACACCATCCAACTGATGTACACAAGCTACCTGCACAAGTCCTTTTGCTGTTCTCGGCTACACTCACTATCGACTTCATCAGGTACACTTGTGGATGCAAATATCTAATCACCAAATCACATGGCAGCAATCCATTGTATCTAGATATGTAGACAACGTCAAGACAACCTGCTGAAGTTTAAACGAGAATGGGAAAGTAAGGCAATTTACACGACTCTGAACATGTCATGGTTGCTGGTGCCAGACGGGCTGGTCCATTTCACAAGCTGCTGATCTATTGGGATTTTCTACCATAGCATACCTAACAGAATGGCTAGTGAGTATATGTGTGGAGGGGTACAGTTACGACAGGAGAGGATTACCCAGAGTTCATATGTGAATAGAGCAAATAACATGCTTTGTGCTTAGAAGCAAGAAGAACAGCTTGAAATGCCTATGTGGTGAGAAAAACTGCTAGATTAGATGTTATAGGACATCCTGGGGATGGCTGTGGCTCAGAAGGTAGACTGGGTTGGCAGTTCAATCCCCAGCTTCGACGTCCACAGGCCAAGACAATGAACCCAGTAAGTGTCTCTGGTGTGAGCGAATGGCTGAATGGAAAGCACTTTGAGTGTCATAGGGTAGAAAGGCACTGTATCAGTGTAAGTTACCATCTTTTATCCCCACCACCATCAGACTGTTCAGCACCACAGCTGATATGAGACTGAAGACATCCTACTGATTTGATCTTTCTTTCTACAAGCTGGTCAAATGAATTTCCCTAAAATGGATCAGTAAAGTTAATTAATTTCAATTCAGGCAACATATATTGATTTTCTCCAATAAATCCTAACAGCTTTTCCTCGTTTCATGTCCATATGCAGAACAGAGGAGAAAAAGTACTGACAACCGGACATATTTAGTTACAGTTTCACTGAGAAGCTTGCATGCGACGGACACATGGGTGTAAAAAAAAAAAAAAAAAAAATCAGCTGAATGGACACACAGACACACACACACACACACACACACACACACACACATATAGCACAGCACTGCATGCTGAGCTCTTGATGCATTAGCATCCAAAGACAAGGGTCATCCATCATGTGCCACTGTGGAGAGTGTGAGTGTGTGTTGGACGTGGCTGAAGGTATGGGTAAAAGATAGACATTGGGGGGTGGAGGGAGGGGGGGGCTCAGACACAGCATACGCAGAGTCTTAAGAATCAATGACTGAACCAAAAAAAAAAACAAGACTGTGGTTACTTAAAATCATTACAGAGAGCTAACTGATTAAATGCAAATATTCAATACAGAGATGAAAAGTGTAGTGCAGTAATATAGAAATATGGCACAGTAATATAGGAATATGCTTTTAATCCTTTCACACACTGTGTCCACTACACTACCCGACAAAGGCAAACTGACTGCAATAAGTCATTGAGCATTTTGACTTAAAGTGAACCAAAAAAAAAAAAAAAAAAAATCAGGAAAAACGAACAAAACGGTACACAATACAGTAGTGAGGAAAATAAACACAAGTGAACAAAAGCAGTAGAAAAATAAACAAAACAAGAAGAAAAACAAGCACACCAATAAAAAAAAGGAAGCAAATTACTCGCAGAAAGACAGAAAGAAAAAAAAAATGAGAAGAAAATAAGCCAAATGAGCAAAACAGTCAAGAAGCTGCAGAGAAAGGAACAAAAAAAAAGAGGAAAAATGAACAAAATAATCATGCAATTGAACCAAATTAGATGCAAAAAAGAAGAAAAATGATCAAAAACAGTCAAGAAAATGGTTTTAAAAAAGAACAAAAAACAAAAACCAAGACTTCCTGGTTATTTTTCTCTGTTTCACACAAATTAGCCCCACAGCACTTGCAACAACAAGCACTTGCCTTGTATAAACAAATATAATACAGAAAATATACAAATCGATGCTTGATTCACAATGTTTTTATACAATATCAAATAGTAAAAACAGTATAATAATGAATGCATTTCATTATTTTACAGCTTGTTTGGAAGCAGCACAAGACTCAAAATGTCACATGCATGGAGTTTTAATAATTCACACATGAAAGGATTAAAGACCAACAAACCAGTTTTTTTTTCTTACAATTAATCTAGAAATGTTAAATTTTCACTGCATATGAAATTACATATAAATTGAATGCATATTGTTTTACACATTTATTTTAAATGTGCATGTTGCATTTATGTTACTATGTTTCACATTTAAAGAGTAAGAAGAATAAAAATGTGTTAAACTAAAAATAAAAACAAGAAAGCAAATATGAATGAAATAATAAAAATTATGAAAAAAAACTTAATGAACAAAGAAAACTGACCAAAACAATCAAACTTAACAATCAATCAAAAACAAAGAAAATTAAAAGAAAATAATCCATAATGGAACAAAACAAACAAATTGAATAAATGTGACCAAATAATCAGCAAAATGAACAAATAACAAAAAAAATGACCAAAATAATCCAAAAATTAAACTAAATAGTCCACAAATGAACTAATCCACATTTTACAATAAAGAAGACCCAATCTAAAGCTCAGAAATGTGGATGTTTGAGGCAAATGCCCAAAAGAAAATGTCCAAAAACAAAGTTCACCAAAAAAACAATCAAAACTGAGTTGTTTGAGAAAGCAAACTAAATTGGAAGAAAATAATCCAAAAATGCACCAGAACAATTAATAAAATGAACAAATATGGTGACATACTCTACAAAATGACCAATATGATCCAAAAACTAAACAAAATAGTCCTCAAAATAAACAAATCCACATTTCACAGTAGATAAGAGAAATTCCAAACCTGAGAAATGTGGACCTCAGATCAAGTGTTTGTGGCAAATTCAAACTGAAGACATTTTAGGACGCATTATGGACCTGTAGTAGCCCCATGTGAGGTGAAACTCCGCAACTTGTGGGTTTTTAAAGAACACTGGAGTTTAAAACCATATAAGCAGAACTACAGTATTTTAGTCAAACAGCATCTGATTAGCATCTGGGGAGAGCATCCCCAACCACATAAGTGACTTTAGAGGAGGTGAAAGGGAGATGTTGCCAGGCTAGCTGCTCCGTTAAGCCCCCCGCACTCAAACTACGACTCTCATACCTAAATGTGAAACTGATATCGATCCCCTCATCTCCTACTGTAAAAGGAAAAAAAAAAAAAAAAAAAAAAAAAGAGGCAGTAATTGAATTCCCGCTATATCTGAGAGGAATGTGAGGCTTAAAGAAAGTGTGAAAGAGGCTGAATCTTAGCTGTGATTTGCTCCTTGGCCAACTCAATCAGCCCGCTTTATCTATTTATGATATCTCCAAATGACCTCAATTTAGCTCTTGAAAGCAACCAGGCTGAAAGACTTCACTCTTATATGTGAAGCCACTGTTTTAACCTTGTATTCTTCCCATTTCTTTTCTTACTTACAAGTGTACCATTTATTAAGAGAATGGAGAAGATTCACTGTAGAAAAATTCATGTATAGTAAAGGGATCATTAAAAGGTCCGGTAAGCACGATTCGTCAAAGTGAAGTTTATCTTGAACTATAGATTGTCAATGTATTTAAAGATCAAGTGAAGTGAAGTTTATCTTGAACTATAGATTGTCAACATATTTAAAGATCAGTAGACACTACATGAGGACTACACAACGACTGGATTTAGAATATACTGCATGAAATGCTGTATACTTGAATTTAATCACACAATGTTTGCTCCAGTCCTTATCAATTACCGATGTGTGTAACTTTTTCAAACCTGGGAAAACAGAATTTTTACATATTTACTTATTTGCATTGTCTTTTTTTTGTTTTACATTTAAGAGTTAAATCAGATCTCACCACAGAAGGAGGAAAATACTAAATCATGAGCAACTGCATGTTGAATTGGGGTTTTGGAGGTTCAGTTTATTGGATTGTGAACTGTTGTATTGAAGCCTCAGGTATGTTCACTGCTGGTATCTTGATTTTTGGAAACACAAATGTCCATATTTGAGTAAGAGGGTGGAGCTGAGGAAGTTAGGACTGAAACTCAGCAACAAAACACTAAACCTGAATTGTGCTGGACAGAGATGGAGACCCATGCCAACCCACCTGTTTTCAAATGTTCTGGATCTTGCACTGATAATAAAGTGGCTAAATCCCAAAACTCATTTTGAACTTTTATGACAATGTGACATTTACCTTTGGCCATTTGTTACCAAAAACATGCAAAAACATATGCATACCAAATTTGGTGAAACTTCCTTCATTTGTTTGTGAGTTAGAGCATGAAACGACTGATGGGCTACACCAACCACTCTGCAGTTGTGTTCATAAGTTTACATACCCTGGCCCTGAATTTGTAAAATGTATACCAGTCTATAAAGAAAACATGAGTCATCAGGCAAATTTCTTTTATTTTACCTGTGAGACATCTCAAAATAGTACTATCATTAAACAAAATGTAAGATTAAAGCAAATGCTGAGATGATTCCCATTCAAAGGTTCGCATACCCTTAGTTCTGAAAACTGTGCATTGTCCCCTTTAGCATCAATTTTCGTTGATCTTTTTGTTGAACTGTGGTTTGGTATCAGCAGAACCTCTCATCCTACGCATCAGTTTGAACAGTAGTGATTTACTACATCAGTAGGTTAGCAGTAGTGTTTAAGTTTCGCTCAAGGACCTTCTAAACTGGACTTGACATAGGAACATGACACACATTCAAGTGCTTTAAGTGGCAACGAGGCCCCGTCCCACTTCTTCCTGCTCAAGCAATTGTTGCTCAGACTACGTAGTATGGGTGATATCACAGATTTTGAAACCTATTTTTTGAGCTCTTGAAGAATTTAAGACATTTCAAATCTTCATGTTATAAAAACTATGAAGAGTAATTTCACGTTTTTTGCAGCTGTATGTGTCCTGTCAGCAGAGTTACAGACATCTCTTTTATTATTGTAGTCCAGGGGGAAAATGTTTTCTGGTACAAGCAAATGGCCACTGGGGGAAATCAGCTTCAAGTTGGAGCGTTCATATGGGTTCCTGTTCTTACACTCCCATGGTTCCACCCGTTAAGTCTTCCTCATCTTCACTCTTTTATCCTAATATGTCACTTCCACTGCCAAAAAAGCCAAGATGGTGATGAGCAAAAGACAACTTCAAAGTTTCAAAACAACAATCAATAAGTGACGTCACAGAGAAGACATACACTTATTCCACATAATCTATAGACAAAACTCAAAGTTTCTAAGGTATGTAGTTTATAAACAGTTGTTTATACCAGACAACACACAGTCACACACAGTTTTGAGTGAATCCATGATGTGGAGCGACTAACGTCATGAAGTCACATTGACAATTTTATTCAGAACTTCTTTTGATTTGTGAGTATGCACAGTTTTGGTTGTTAAATATCACCTTTGTGTAGTCTGCAAGCACAAAAGGACAAATCACACACATGTACACACACAGAGGTTTATTTCCCTTTCCATTCTAGTTCCACACAAATGCACAGAGTGGCACGTCTTGGCCCTGCAACAGAGCAGGCAATAATTACTCATTCAAATGAACACGTCAGGACTGCCGACAGACAGGCCCTTCCCCCCGCCACGCACACACACATGCAGTGTTCACACATCAGACACAAATACACTTGGCACAAATGCAAGCACATACACACACACATGTATACCCACACTTCATGTTGCAGTGTGGGAGAGATCCATCAACGGCCCAGCAGGCAGACAGGCTCCATACGGTAGCGCTGTTCTAAGCTGGTCCTCACTGTACGCCTGCCATGTATCAGCTCAGCAACACACACACAAAATGCTGCCCACACATTAGCATCTCTATCCTCCAATTCTCTTTCTCAGTGTTCTCCTCTCTTTCCGTCTGAATTGTTCCTATGCCGTCACTCAACATACACAGACTCTTGATCATTCACTGACAGCGGCTTTCTATGATATATTTGAAACGCCGCATGGAAAGGTCCAGTGCAATGTTCAGTTATAGAGGTAGTTTCTATGATGGACAAAGCCACTAGCTGGAATCTAAAATAAGAAAAAAAACAAGACACTCGTGTGTGTCAGAAGCGGTGACAGAGATGAAAAGCGGAGCCAGAGTGAAAGAAACAAGACAGCAAACAATAACGAGGAGGCAAGAAGATACAAAGACTCCGCTGCTGGTTTTACATCAAAGTGGTTTTACAGCCAATTATAGACGACTAAATTTGAGGGGCTGAAAGGAACCATCTTCATACAGCAGGTGGAGAGGTGTTTTGTCAAATTATGCAATAGGTAGGAAGATAAGTCAAGTGTGCAAGTGTGTTTTTGCAGCCTTTAATGACAGTTTCAGTCTCAAAAATCCTAAAAGCATGATATTATAAAATGTCAAATATAAGCTGATCACCATGCTTGGAAAAACCTCAGACACCTATTAAAACTAGTTAATGGAATGATGGCAATAACAACTTGACAAAGAGCAATTTATTAAAATATACTAATACCCTTTTCCCACTTGTTGCCTCATCAAAGTTAGTACTACTAAAATTGTCCGTGCACATACCTGTGGTGTCCATGTAAAGTCAAAAGGGAGTGGAAGGTCAGCGGAGCATCCGGGAGCCTCTGCAGGGTGCTGTGAGTGGAGAAATTACAACTTAATTAAATGCGACAGCTCACTGACAGGAAGCAAGATGTGATCTTTGCACCTGGAGTAGATTAAAATAGACACAAACAATGCATTTTATAGGCCCGATTTGCTTATACATCTGAGCTGAAGTTTACAGTTCGCTTAGAAAATGATGAATCAAAGTCATTTCTGCTCCTGTCTGTCTTGTGATTGTTATGAAAAGACAAAATAAGGATTGTGATCTCGGATTTCAGCAGGTTTTTTTTTTCATGTAACTATCAACCATTATCCTCACCATAGGGTGGTGATTGTACAAAAAAACGAGAGCAGATAATAACGGAAAAATCACCCTCCTAAAAGTTTAAAAACTGCCTAAAGAAGTCTGCCAGAATGTGCTGATGCTTTTCACATTCTTAGAATAATTTGACTTATGTGATGTCCAAAACAGCTTGTACATGAGCCTTACATCGGTATCGAAAACCCTGGAAACTGTTTCTAAATGCATGACTAAGGATATCAGTGATACTTGAACACGTACACAGTTGGCAACATTGTTTTCCTGTATTGTGTTTTTACACTAATGAGAAGCTTTGTCATAGACAAATGCCATCACACAAGGGTTGTTTTTGTGCAATTCACATTTTTTCCAACTGCTGTTTCTGTCATGAATTTACCACACAAAACAAGACTATTCTGAAAATCACAAACTGGCACTACCTCAAAACAGTTAGAGCAGGTGGTGCTTTTTCTGTGCTGTGAACTGCAGCATAGCGTAGTAAGTTATTAGCTCCAGAACAGACAAACCAAACAGCTATTTCTGAAGTTTACAGCCACACAGGGGAGTGATACGAGGCAGTTTTCAGGCTGCAGTCTGCTGCTTCACCACTAGATGCCTCTAAATCTCACACAACAAACCTTAAAATCACAAAATTGTAACAAAATGTTTTCTAATTTTCGTAGTACAGTATATGTGAACAGATCAAAATATGATTGAGGAACATACAGCATATGCCATGTGATTTGTGCTGTTAATGTTCTTGACTTTTACAAAAACACAGATGTAAGGCTCAAACTGTATGACTGAAAGAGTGAAAGGCCAGAAGAGACACACTGCAGCACACACAGGCTTCACTATAACACAAATCTATTCAACCTTTTATTAACAAGTGTTGCAACTGTTGCTAATTTCTATTGCCTCCAGTACGAATAGCCTTGATGTTTCTTGGCATTTTCTTGTACATTTGTCACATCCCCAGCGTACAGAGGCCTTAAGTCAGATTTCCTCTCTCTTTCACCTTCACCATCCCACTTGTCTCCCTCAGCTCTGCTTCCTTCCTTCCCTCCCCTGCTACTGAGCCTCTGTACGTCCGTGCCAGTGCTGCCTTGTTGCTGGCTGCGCCCGGTGAGGGAGAAGCTGGCGCTGGATCCGGTGGAAGCAGCTGGAACACAGGGAGGACTCTGAGCTATTTTTACACTGTGCCAGAGGGGTGAGGAGGGCCAGGTGGGCACAGAGAGGGGTCCCAACACCCTTCCTTGTCCCTGGTGGTTGTCATCTGGGCTTAAGTAAGCACCAACTCACAGTGCCACCCACCCGCCATGTCCAGAATGTAGATCTCCACAGTGAGCTACTTACACTTACACCAGCCACAAGAAACTTTAAAGATGATAAGAAATGTTGTTTTCGGGATGCAAGACATCAGCTTACTTTAAAATACTTTTAGTTAGACTTTTAGATTTATCCCCACTTCATGAATTTTGGGTTTATATCTACACCACGTAAACCTAGCCATATTTCCCTGGTCTAGGCTGTGTAGACAAAAAAGGCTCTTATGATTTATGCATCACCATAAACACCAAATCATTGTTATGCTATTAAATTAGCAATTCCTTTTTTCCGACAAGTTAGTAAGAGTGAGTGTTTTGCTGTCTAAAAGCTGATTTTTGGTCCTGGATGACCATTGAGGACATCAGACAGGTATGTGTAGTTTCATATTTATCATAAAAGACAAGAAAAAGGGTTAAAACGCTATCAGAAAAATGCAACATGACATGCATACATACAGGTATGAATACATTTTCTGAGATTGTGTAATATGTGTTTCTAAAATAGAGCAAGTAGAACATTCAAAACTATAATTTATATTTAGCAACAAAATATTCAAGCACAACACCAAAACAAGAAAAATCTGTAAGTGTTCTTGCTGAAAATGTGAAGAAAATTAAACCCTAAAGATGTAAAAGTACATCACAAGAACCACATTTATTGCATTCTGATCAATTTTTACTCCAAAATGCAAGATGCTGAAGGGCAAAATGCAAGTTCAAGACCTTAAAACAGTTGTCCAAACAAACAGTGGGTGATGTCACACTGGCTGTCCACTGAATTTCTACATTTATTCAGAAATTATTAAAGCTAGAGCCAAGAAGTGTGTTGTAGCTCACTTTTATCAGCTCAGTACTAAAACAAACTAAAATCATCACACATTCTCAACAAAATATCATTAAACATCCCTGTACCACCGCTGATCTGAATATTTGCAGTTGTGGCATGCGAACGTGTCAGTGTTCATGTATTACACATTGACTCCACTAGCCTGCATTTACCTAGAGCAGGTAAGGGTTTTGTGTGCTCCTGTGAATGTTGGTGGGCAGAGACAGCAGCTATGCAGATGAACGTGGGTGTATTAGTTTTCTTTATGCACAGACGATGGTTTTCCATCATGCCGGGATCTATGTGGAGATGTTTTATCTGTGCTACATCTCAGTCACAGTGGGTTATCATGTCTCTCCACATCCTCTCCAGTTTGACCTAGATTTAGGGGAACAGATGTAAATCACTGATTTGCTATCAGCAAATTGAACATCACATGTGTGTGGTGTGAAGTTGTCCTGTTTGGATTTGGATTGGCAGTAGGTCAACATGAAGCTGTAGAGCCTAATATTTGATGAGGATTTTTTTTTTCCTGTGAAAAAGATCCAGTTCTTATACCATGTAATATATTTTTTCTTCTTGTGAATCCAGAGTCTGTGAATAATATACAGATTCTGATGATGACAAATTTTGGAAAAATAATTTTCTATCGTAATAACTATCACATTTTGATACCCATGTTTCTTTTCTCTTGGGTACATTTGCTTACATGATCAGTAAAGCACAAATGTTTCAACGTTTTTTACTTTAGTTTTACTTGTGCATATTTTGATGTTATTTTAATTGTGTTTTAATTATAGAAGGGAGTATTTCGATTGCAGTCAGGATAACTAAAGTTATATACTGTATGTATTTAAAGATTATTTACATTTTTATTTACCGTATTTTTCGGACTATAAGGCACACTTAAAATCCTTTAATTTTCTCAAAAATCGAAGGTGCGCCTTACAATCCAGTGCGCCTTATATGTGGATTTTTTTTCCTGGTTTGTGCTTACGGTAAAATCAGTTCGAAGTCAGTATGTGGTACATGGCGCTCAAAAATCTGTCAAAATGTTTTGTACGACTTTTTGTTATTGTGGAAAGCCTTGAATAAATGTTTAATTTATAATATTTTTAATTTTTAATAAAGT
>JAQQAE010003953.1:0-19432 GCA_029823295.1 Pseudamia nigra | reverse complement strand
GGTACTGACACACACGTACATGCACACACAACGAACCAGCAAAGAACACGAGGATTCACCGCTGCTAATATACACAGTGGTGATTTAGGGAATTGGGAACAGGTGGGAACATGCAGGGAAAAGAGGAAGCAGATGTGCGGGATGACACAGCAGGGAGATGACACAGCCGTGACGTGCAGACAGGACTTCACACAGATACACAGAGGGGAGGGGCCGACAGGAATCCTCACAGAACCACAATTATTTTTATTTACTAAATGTCAGAACAAAGAGAGATTTTTTTTAGAGAATTTAAAAAATTTCTTTCTTAAATCTCAGAAGTCAACATAGATTAAACAATCTGGGGAAGCCCAGATGATAATGTTGCACTTACAGCTATGAAAGCTCCTGATAGATTAATTAACAACATCGTAGTTAATTGGAAGCACACCTGTGGATGAATTTTAAAGCACACCTCAAACACATTGTTTCTTTGTGTGACATCATGGGAAAATCAAAAGAAATCAGCCAAGATATCAGGAAGAGAACTGTGGACCAACACAAGCCTTGTTCATCCTTAAGTACAATTTCCAGATGTCTGAAGGTGCCACATTCATCCATTTAAACAATTCCATGCATGTATAAACACCATGGGAATGTCCAGCCATCATAGCACTCAGGAAAGGTAAGGACTGTGTGTCCCAGAGATAAGTGTGCTTTGGTGCAAAATGTGCAAATCCACCCCAGAACAAAAGCAAAAGACCTTGTGAAGATGTTAGCTGAAGCTGGTAAGAGAGTGCCATCCACAATGAAACAAGTCCCGTATTGACATGGGAAGAAGCCATCACTCCAAAAGCAACATAAAAAGCCAGATTACAGTTTGTAAATGTCCACAGGGACAAAGACATGAATTTTTGGATGCATGTACCGTGATCTGACGAAATTAAATTGAACAGTTTGGCCATAATGACCACCACTGCATTTGGAGGAAATAGGGTGAAGCTTGCGAGCGAGAACACCATCCTCACTGTGAAGAAGGAGGGCAGCAGCATCAGTTCTGCAGAAGAGACTGGTGCACTTCACAAAATAGATGGCATCATGAGGAAATAACATTATGTAGATGTATAAGGAACACCTCAAGACATCAGCAATGAAATAAAAGCTTGGGTGTAAATGGGTCTTTAAAATGGACAATGACACTAAGATTATTGCCACTTTAGTTACAAAGTGGCTTAAGGACAACAAAGTCAATATTTGGAGCATCCATCACAAAGCCCTGAAGTTTTTAAAAACAATAGCCCTAATTGGATGAATGGAATATTTCACACACTTCTGAATGATATAATTAAAGGTTCTAGCAGTCTGGATCTATTTCAGTGTGTAAAGAAAATGGGCACAAGTGTCAGCAGGACAACAGAAATTTCCAAAATGGAACAGGGTGAAGTTGCAGCTCAGTTTGCTGTGAGTAGCAAGTGGGATGTTCAAAATGGTGACACAAGGCACATTTTTGGAGGGTGCAGGGGGGGGGGGTTTAGAGGAATGTCTTCCTACTCAGGTCGTGTCAAGTGCTGTGTCTCCACTGCAGAGTAGGATCCACTGTCAACATGATTGTGGGGCATAAACCTTGACAGTGACATTGAGGACAAGAATAAACATGGAGGGAGCTGAGGTGGCTGCCCCCTTTCTGTTTTGTACATACATTGTGGCAAACGCTATGAACGAGATGAGAAGACATCTCGAAGAACCTGAATCCTACTACAGTGTTTACTAACTCTTCTTTAAAAATGCTGTTTGTTTCCAATTGACATCATGTCCTGTTCTGGTTATACCCAATCAGCATTGAGTAAACCTTTAAGGCTCCACTCAGGAGTTTCAGGGCCATTTGGACCCCATAAAGATTCCTGTAATTTGACCCACAGGGCAGAGGCGTGTACTTTTTCCTTCTGTTGACTGGACTGAAATTTTGGTTTGAAGACGTTTTGCTACCTATCCAGGAAGCTTCTTTGCTTCCTGGATAGATAGCGAAACATCTTCTAACCAAAATTCCAGTCCGGTCAACAGAAGGAAAACCACATGTCTCGGATACCATGACCTGGATGACTGAGAATCTTCACAGACACCCGCAGGGCCGGTTCCTGCACTAGAAACACGCACCAAGGCCCCAGCCCCATAAAATTACCCCTACGGTCCTGCAGTGGAAACACACCTACAGAGATAGCAGAAGGGAGGAGTAGGGTGGGCTGGTGTCAACCATTTTAAAGCATACCAATCCCATACCTAGATGTCACACTGAAGCAGAAGATAAGACCATCATAGCCATAGACTATGGTATGATTGTTTAACAACAATAAACACTGAATAATGAGACGAAGAAGAGGTAGGTGCAAGAAGCAAGGTTTTCAGCTGATGAGAGAAAGACTAAAGCAGCACCATCAAGTGTGCTGTTCATTAGACAATAACTTTACAAGTTAAGTCTGTAGACTTAGTTGCAAACCTGTGAAAATTCAGATTTATAAAGATTACAAGCAGGAAGATGCATATGTAACATCATTGGTTCTTTGTCCACAATCTGTTCAGAGCTGCGAAAGAGTCTCTGCAGCTCAACATGACCAGACCGCTATGGATTTTCACTGATTTCACAAGTCTCGAACAAATGAGGTGCAATTTCTCATGGTAGCTGCCACTTTGATGTAGGTGGCATTAAATCACATGAGAAAGAAATAAAATCCACTGAGCCATTTCACAAAAGCCCATGTGATATTTTACTACTTTTGCAACAACTGTGACTTCCTGTAAAACTGTTTTGTTAAATTGACAAACATTATACGTAATAAATGATGCCATACTTCAAATGGGATCAAAAAGTTATACATCTCTTGCCATTGACTGTACTGTGTTCTTTCGTAAGATTGGTTTTAGAATCTGAAAAACAAGGGGAAGGAATTGGGCAGGACTTTGCATCTCTTGCTACCTGTTGCTAGTATCTGCTTCAGTTTTGCCGGCATATTTGTCACAGCTTTTTAAACAGTAGTAGCTCCGCTGTCACATCCAAAACAGGGTAGATTTATCTCTGTGACGCTTTCTGCACCAGAGGATACTTTTTAGTTCCCAAGAGCCTGTCATAATGACAAATGTCAGTGGAAAAATCAAACCAGTTTAAGCATCATACAGGAAAAAAGGCCCTAGGGAGGAAAATGTCAGTCCTGATACTACGTGACTGAAATAGTCATGCTTATTATGGTAGAGTACACTCTGTAAACCAAGCAACATACTGTTATGCCAACACACAGCCAGCATGTATTAGCAAACACAGTGACTTACTAACTTTAGCATGATAGTCCTGTGAGGCACTCAACACATATGCCCAGCCACATGATCTACATGCTTTCATTAACCAACCTCAGAATCAATACTGTAACTCAAAAACATGATGCCGTCCAATGTTATGCCCCATTTTTTTTAAACATAACTTGCTTGATGATGATGATTCCTGATGTTTTTATTCAAACATTGCACAATCCACCACTCTTTCACTGAATATTTGTTCAATATTAATTTAAGAAAGGATGTATAGGAACATTTTTGAAAAGTGAGGAAATAGGACCACATGGCTATGACAGTTCAGTATTACTTGGCAATATTTGTCTCTTTCTCTTGTTTCTATCAGGGAATAAAAAGTTTGGATACAATCCCAAGTCAAGTGCTTCTAGGGTAATGAACTCACATTTACACATTTACGCTAGTCAAAAGAAATTCACAGTGGAGTAACATCTATTATCTTCAAGAATGCAAAATGAAAGCATCAGAGATGAGCTATGCATAGGCCGAAATGATATTCATCCTAGGAATGGAATTTTGCGGGGAATTAGGATGCGCAGGTGGAGGCTTGAGCGCTATAGTTAGAGTAATAACGGCGACGTTAACGGATGCTCGTCGTGACGTCAGCAGCAGATGCAGCCGGTCGCACGTAGACACAGTCACATCCTTAACAACAACGATTTCGCAACTTGACAGTTTGTTACATCACGGTCTAAAGTTATTAAGAACCAAATTAGTAAACTAGGCGCTCGGTGGTTTTGTTAGTCCGATTTTACACTTACATTACAATATTTTAGGACAACCTGCTATTTTACGATTACGGGAGTCTAGACTATAATTCGTCTTTTTTGAAAATGGGATTTTAAATAGAAGAATTAGAACTCTCTCTCTCTCTAAATGAAACAATGTTGGCACGTTCTGTGTTTCTACACTGTGTTGATGAGACAAACACGGATGTGGCGCGAGGAGCGCAGCTCCAAGCCTACGTGAGGACGGTCGGGTCTGTAATGTGCATCAGGACCAGACCTGTCTATTAATTCAGTAACCATAAAGGCGACATCATCGTGACTGAGCGATGAGAATTTAATAATGACAATAATACACTTTTCATACTGTCAGTGAATGTATTTAGATTCGGCTCTGTGCTTTAACCAGCAACCTGTTACTGTGCATCAGACGCAGAAAACAATAGGCTAAACTCACTCTAGAAAGGCAGTAAATTAAACAAAAATCAGAACACACACACCACATTCAGACACTGGATTAAAATTAAACAATGATAGTCAAACGGTACCTGATGTGATGACGTCTCTGCCTCAGAAACGCTTCCCCGGTGTGCGCGCGCTTCCGTGACGCTCTTTATAAGGAGCCGCGCTTGTCCTTTGAAAACTCCTCCTCCCTCTCCTTGGGCGGCGCGTGGCCGCTACCCTTCTGTCATTCCACTCTCTTGGCACGTGCATTAAATTTGATCAGTCCATTATTTGTTATTTGTACAGTAACGTCCACATTTTTGGGATAGAAAATAGACTTTGAAACGTGAAGTATACTGGCACAGCATTCGATGTGAAGATGATGTAGAAAAAAGCTCCAATGACACTGTCTTTAGTTATATAAAAAAGGCTATATTATAACAGACAACATCACACAGGTTCAAGAAAACCTGGAGAGACTACCGGCCATAAAACCTTCTTATATAGTCCCAGACTTGATAAGAAGATGACCCCCGAAAACACCTGTTTGGGACCATCAACAACTGGCTTTGTCAGAAACATATTACCCTCAGGAAATTGGTTAAACTTACACAAACCCCCAGGTGTCACACAGAGGTCAGTACTTTCCCGACATCCTGGCTTGTGATCCTCATGTGACCTGTACACTTCATACCATACCATCTCTATTTATAGAGCACTTTAAAAACAAACCTGACCAAAGTGCTGTACACGCAAATAGACATTATAATGACATACATAGGTCAGACATAAAACCGAGACATACAGACAAACTGCTTCTCCAGGTATCAAACCCTAGGCGATAATACACTACAAACATTAAAGATAATATTATTTTATATGGTAGAAAGGTATAATACCACCTAAAGTTTACTCGCTATACGAATAAACACAAATGACAGCTTTATTTGTTATTCAGACATTTTGATTACTACTGTATAAGGAAATCAGTAATCATAATGAAGAATATGTTATGATATGCATGTTTTTTTTACAGTTCTCTATAATAATAGCAAATTTGTGAGATAAAGGATAACATTTCTTAAAAGTGAAAAAACACAGGTGATACGTGCCGTTGTTTGTACATTTTCAGGAAACATGTATGACCATGAGAAAATCAAGAATGTCATCAGTGTCACTTTATTTCAAAATAAGATACTTTTGTTACACAGCTTTCAACATAATTTTTATAATAATTCTGTAAAGTCTTGGGAAAAAAATTATATGTTCATATAGTGACTCCTCATAAGACTTGCATACATGCATATACAAACTGTAAGTGAGACCAGATGCATTATAATCCCTTCATCACAAATGTATCTCAATTATTAACAGTTTTGGCCAAAAAATGACATCTGAACAAAAGCTTTTCAGGTTATCCTAGTTGATAATTATGAATCACCACGCCAAATTTGTCAGTATTCTGTCTCCCTGATACCCTCTGGTTTAACTATAATGGGTGGTGCAGTGAGTAGCACTCCTGCCTCACAGCTAGAGTTGGGATCCTGGGTTCAATCCCAGTCCCGGGCGACGGACCCTTTCTGTGTGCTATTTGCTCCACCCACATTTGACTGAGTTCCGGGGGGCGTCTAGTTCACACTCTGACAGCAGAATACTTAGGTTACAGTCACAGAAACAATTATGTTACACACTCTTGTTCAGTGGTTGGTGGTATGCACCGTTATGTTGTTTGCCATTAAAATGAGAGAAGAAAAAGAGGAAGAAGAAAATTCAAGATAAAGAAAAAAAACAACAGTGATTTACAGCTGAAGATAAGCTGTTTTACAGGAGAACAAGAGAAAGCAGTTTTTGTTTAAAGTGCTTAATATACAGTATGTGCTTAATAATGGTTGTAGTAAGCAAGTCTCAGTTTCAAATGTGAAGAGAAGACTTTGAACTGTAGGTTTGACAGATCAAGTTGCAGCAATAAAGCCATTGTTAAGTTATCAGAATAAGAAACAGAGACTTGCCTGAGTGATGAAACACTACCAATAGACTACTGAAGACTGGAAGAAGGCGTTATGCACTGATGAATCAAAATGTGAAATCTTTGGTTTGTCAAGCAGGATTTTTGGACGCCATAGAGTAGGCGAAAGGATGGTTCCTCAGTGTGTAACATCATCTGTCAAACATGGAGGAGATAGTGTGATGGTCTAAGGCTGTTTTGCTGGATCCAGGGTCAGTGACTTGTACAGAGTGAGAGGCACTCTGATCCAAAATGGCAACCACAGCATTCTGCAGCGCCATGCAGCACCCACTCGTATGCGCCTTGTTGGTCAGGGGTTCATCATACAGCAAGATAATGACCCAAAAAGTCCAGGCTGTGCCAGAACTACCTTAGGAAAAAAAGAGCCAGATGGTAAACTTAAAAACATGGAGTGTCAGCACAGTCACCAGACTTAAACCCCATCAAGTTTGTTTGGGATGAAGTGGACAAAAAAGTGAATGCAAAGCAACCTACACGTGCTCCACACTTATGGGAACTTATGCAACAGAGTTGGGAAGAACTTTCTACAGAATATTTGATTTCCATTGTAGAAAGAATGTCACGAGTGTGTTCAGCTCTTACATCTGCCAAAGGTGGTGATGAATCAAGAGTTTAGAATACATTTTGGCTAAGAAATCAATTCCATGATTTCTAACTGTTTATTTGTTCTATGCTTTCATTTTAGAGTGCAATGAGACAGTGAAATGCATGAAATTTCAAACTGGTAAACTGGAAGGATTGGGGTGTTCTAAAACTTTTGACTGGTAGTATACGTATACATATATATTATTAATCTGTTCAGACACTGGACCGCATCTGCCCCAGGGGGTAAATCTGTCTTGTGCAGAGCTGGGCCAATGTCTAACTTTCTAATTGTGCTCTGGATAAGATCTGGCCAACTTTCTGCTGCAATACACAAATGGACTGTGCCACATGTCACAGTGGAGGAACTTTGGGCACTTGGCCGCAATCTGAATCCAGATCCAGAGCAGAACTTTTGAGGGCACTGGTCTACATCCAGGCCAGATGATTTGTGCAAGTAATCACAATATTTAGGAACTGCTTGCTTGATGATGAATAATGGATTAAATGTAAATTGTCTTTGGGTGTTTTGAAAAGCGCTATATAAATCCAATTTGTTATTAATATTGTTTTATGCAAATTTTCATTAATTTTGATGCCCACAACGCATTCCATAAGAGCTGGGACAGGGACATGTTTACTACTATGTCTCCTTTTAACAACATTCAATAAGCGTTTAAGAACTTTAAGAAGTTTTGAAGGCACCTCATTTCTTACAACTCTATGTTGAGAAATGTTCTTAAACTGTTGGGCTATTTGCTCATGCTGTTGTTCACAGTGGTGAATCTTACCCCGTCCTAGCTTGTGAATGAGCCTTTTCTTTTGGGGATGCTCCTTTTATACCCAGGAATTACACTCACCTGTTTGCAATTAACCTGTTCTCCTGTGGAATGTTCTAAAGAGGTGGTTTTTGAACATTCCTCAACTTTCCCAGGGCCTATTTGACTAGTCCTTCGTATTGCTGTAACTCCGACCTGAAATGTCATGAGGACAAGGACTACTGGACAGGAAACCCTAAAGGGATTAGGAAAAGGAACTGCAGAACTTTGAAGAATCAGACTCTCTTTTCCTTAGTCTTCGTAACCATGCACCAGACAGATGTCACTGACTGTCTACCTGCAAAGGTGGAACTACAACATTCCGAAGATGGACTACAGAAAGTGTACTTTGTATTCTTCTCTGTGTGGTTAGTGCAGGATATGAACAACCCTGTTTATACTATTACACCATGGAATCAAAATCAGTTAAGCTATATGCACTTCCAGTCAGCCTCCTGTCCACTCTGTATCAACCTTGACAGAGCCTGAATGCATTTTTTGTAGTTAATAGATAATGTTTCTAAAATCCAGTAATTTAATATAAAAAATAGAAGTTAATGTTTTAAAATATTAGAGTTCATGATCCATAAATTAGAACATCGAATGTGGTTATGATTTTTTTGAGGCACTTTACAAGGGTGAATTATTTAGTAGAATAAATTTTGTATTTCTTTTTGGTATTTGTTGTATGGGTTTCATGTTATTTGATAGTTTAAATGGGGCTTCTTTATAAGGCGGAACTTGAACATGCGCTAGTGTCTGGAAGTTATGTGAGAGTGGAGCCACACAGTTTTTTGACCTCCTCCTCTTCTTTCTTCATCTCATTGATTTTAATTATTTGTGACATATACTGTATCTGTAAAAAAGTATCACTGCCACGATGTTTGTAAATAGAATGGTGTTAAAGTAAAGAGCCTCACTGACGTAAGCTCCAGTGAGGCTCTTTACTCAACAAACAAAGTCTCATGAAGTTGCCTGTTGAGAAGCGTGGATCACATGAAAGAGAGATGTCGGGAGGCTTCATTCATTCAGTAGGATTTACAAACCTGAAATGAGGAGGGCTGTATAAAAAATAAATCTATAAACAGAAAGTGATCTGGGTCTACACATGTACTGAATGTTATCATTCTACAGTTCACACGTTGAATTAAAAATATAATCTTTCTACATTTATAATTGTAAGAGAATGAAACCGAAGCCTGATGCTCGCATACCTCCCTCTATAAAGCCACACTATGCTTAAAAAC
This sequence comes from Pseudamia nigra, assembly GCA_029823295.1. NCBI lineage: Eukaryota > Metazoa > Chordata > Actinopteri > Kurtiformes > Apogonidae > Pseudamia > Pseudamia nigra. The sequence continues at coordinate 10,272 of JAQQAE010003953.1, read as the reverse complement.
AATCCACATAGACATCTGTGGTTTATAAATGTTTATTAAAGATCTGACTCCGTGTACAAATCATCAAATCAGTGGCATGAACTCAATTCACAGAGAAAAACTCATGTTAGTACCTGGACAGTGTTTACCGTATTTTCCGGGTGATATGTCACTCCAGTATGTTAGTCGCACGAGCCAAAAAATGCATAATGAAGAAGAAAAAAACGTGTATTAGTCACTCTGCAGAACAGGTCGCATCTGTTCGGTGAACGCGCGTCAAACGTGCAGCGCGCCAGAAGGGACAGCTCGCGGCTCGTCTCCTCTAGCGGCTGTCAGTGTACAAACACTGCATACTTGAATTTATTCAGAATACAAGTCCCTCCGATGTATTTGTCTCTCCCCTCGCCAGACTATGCAAAAAACCATGGCTTTTAATCCGGAAAATACAGTAATTTAATGTATGACTTATTTAGAGAATTAAATGCAAATCAACTCTATATAAACCCACCATGAAGCAAACTATACCACACTGTAACCATGCTCTCTACTCACATACATTTATAAAAATATGTGATATATTATAATACTACATCATTAATCCACCCAAGTACCAACATGTAAACACTGTGATGGACATAAACTATAAATAACACATAAAGCTAATTACATGCATAAATTAATGCAATTTCACTGCAAATGATCATAGCTTTATAAACATCATTTTTATAACATGTTGTCATTGATACACAATGATGCTCCTAGAAACATTTTAATTTGTGTTCTTATTCCTGTCTGATTTAGATGCATTTCTTTTCGTCCACTCCTGCTAGTTCTTTGAAACATTTCCGCCCAGTTTCCATGCCCACCACAGCATTGAGACAGCTGTACTCAATGTCATCAATGACCTCCTCCTCACCTCCAACTCTGGTTCCCTCATCATCCTCCTCCTCCTCGACCTCAGTGCCACCATTGACACCACTGATCACTCCATCCTTCTAAACTGTATACAGTCATTCTTTGGTATCAGCAGTTCAGCACTCACCTGGTTCACCTATCTCTCTGATTGTTGTCACTATGTCTCCATCAACAACTGCAACTCCCACACCACCTCAGTCACCTACGGTGTCCCTCAAGGGTCGATGCTTAGCCCCCTCCTCTTCATTTTTTGCATGGTACTCCTTGGACACATCATAGGCCGCCATGGACTTCAGTCCCACTACTATGGAAACAACACACAACTGTACATCACCCCAGTCATTCTCTCCACCATCACAAACTATCTGACTGACATCAAAATCTGGATGGACAATAACTCCCTTAAACTCAATAGCAACAAAATAGAACTCATCATTACTGGACCCAAAGCTCTCCTACCCTCTGCCCAGGATTTCTTTCTCCTCATCACTGGTCATAACATCGCCCCTCCCCCTCATTGTGTAATCTTGGAACCACCGCCAAAATACTCATCCAAGCATTCATAACCTCAAGACTTGGACTATTGTAATAGTATTCTGTATGGCTTTCCCTCTAATGACCTCTGCAATATATAAAACATGCAGCTGCCCAGTTACTCACCAGCACTTGCTCCAGCGATCACATTACTCCCTGCCTTCAAGAGCTCCACTGGCTCCCTGTACAATACGGTATCCAGTACAACCAACTCCTTATCACCTACAAAGCCCTTAATAACGTGTCCCCCTCTTATCTCACAGACTTTCTTCACCACCATTCCCCCACCCACCATCTGATCTGCTGACTCCAACCTCCTGACCCCCATGACCAGAACCAAACACCAAACTTTGGGGGACTGAGCCTTTGCTGCCACCGCCACCACCCTCTGCAATTCCATCCCACAACACATCAGGAACTCAAGACACACCTGTTCAAACTTGCATTCCCATAGTTTTTAACACACTTAATTTAATTGATTGATTACTTCCGTTTCTGTTTTCTTTTTTATTTTTAAGCATCTTTGAGTATCCTGAAAAGCACAATAGAAATTTTATGTATAATAATAATAATTATTATTATTAAATCTTCCTAAAGGCTGCAGTACAGTGTTGATCAAAATGATGAAACAGATCCAATGGATGCAGAGCACAGTTTCTGCTGCAGCATTAATTTCACATTTCAGACCAATAGTAGACTCCCATCCATAGTTCACCTGATTAAAGTTCAAAACATCAGCACATGAACAGGTTGAGTAAGAAGATGAACATTTGCCCCTTCTCTGCCATGTTGATTGCTCGTTCAACAGTTGGGTGAGCCCATGTCACAACCTCAGTGGATTACAGGATATACTTTCTAGTCTCCTTTCTTAAGAGGAAGGTCCACTGTTTCCTATGCTAAAGGAAGCTCTAAAGGAGGCACTGAAGCCTTAATTGTGGCAGAGATGCAAATTCTTCTGGGTTATTAAGGTCTCTAAGCCAAATGGACCATCAAACAGACCCCCAGTCTTTTGTGTCCCATCTGTTTTTGAACATGTTGCAGGCATGAAATTCAAAATGAGTGAATAGCTGCAAAAAAAAAAACAATGCAACTATTGTATTCTGTTTTTATCTATGTTTTAAACCACATTCCCAATATCACTGGAATTAGGAGTTTGTACATCATCACCCTTAAAGCAGCCTCAAACAGATGCAGTGCCAGAGCACAAAGGCCTGGGTCTTTGATGCTGTGGCTCTAGAGACTGATCCAGAGACAGGTTTCTGATCCAGAGACAAGGTAGTGATCCATATATAGGTGATCATGTTCGACTCATCTCAGTGCTGTGGAGTCCTCTTGCTCAGAGCAGGCACACAAGTACCTACTTTATCTGGTGATGGCACAGCTGTGTTCCATCCAGTTTTCCTTTAATCTTTCAATTTTAATCAGTGGGGTTCACAAGGTCACCACAGTCCAACAACTCAGACCAGAGACAGGAGCTAAGCACACTGACCTGATTAAGTAAGGCAAGGCAAGGCAAGGTTATTTATAGAGCGCAATTCAAAGTGCTTTACAGTTAGATCAAAGAAGACTTAAAATCAACACATGAAACATAAAATGAATTAATTAATAACATTAAAAGCCGAGAGTGCAGAAAATATGCTTTCAGGTGTCATACGCACAGGTAAACAGAACTGGTTTCAGCCTGGATTTGAACATTCTCAGAGTTGAGGCCTGTCTCACATCTTTTGGTCGTGTGTTCCAGGATTTAGCCGCATAAAACTGAAACGTAGCCTCAGCATGTTCAGTCCTGACTCCGGGAACCAGCAGGAGACCACTCCCTGAAGTTCTTATGGCCCGAGGTGGTTCAAATGGCTCTAACATGTCAGAGATGTACTTTGGTGCTAAACCATGAAAGGACTTGTACACAAGTAGAGCTGTTTTAAACTCTGTGCAGAGACCTGAGCACTGGACTAATGTGGTTGTATTTCCTGGTTCTGGTCAGGACTCGAGCAGCAGCGTTCTGGATGTACTGCAGCTCATTTAGAGAGGCCAGTGAGCAGGGCGTTACAGTAGTCTAATCTACTGGAGACAAATACATGGATCAGTCCCTTTATAAGTCTACACGATGCCTTTGATTTTGGCAATGTTTTTCAGATGGTAAAAAGCTGCTGATGTTATTGATTTAATGTGGCTATTTAGGTTCAGGTCTGAGTACATGATTACTCCTAGATTTCTAACCTTGTTTTTGGTATGTTGCATTAGAAGCAGATATGACTAACAAGGCTAATAGGAGCGTCATCCACAGCCGCTGCCCTGGTTCGTCTCTCCTCCAGTCCCATCCACCCCTCGCATATTTGGCAGGTATCTTTGGTGGGTGCGACCACTCTAAAATCTGAGGTGAGGCATTAATGAGAGGACCCAAAGTTAAGGTCAAATGTATTAATATAGCACATTTACTAGAACTCATGCAGCCCAAAGTATTTTACAAGCTAAAATACAATTAACAATAAATAAAACATTACATCATGTAAACTACAATAGTACATACAGAAGACTAAAGCATAATAAAATAAAACGATTTAAAACAAGACTAAAATATGACACAACAAAACAATTAAAAACGCATAATTGTCCAGCTCAGCCTGCACTAAAAGCCAGTCCGTAAAGGTGCATCTTCAGTAAAGATTTAAAGTGCTTTAGTGTTTATGCAGATTGTAGAGGAGAAAATCAACTGTGAGCTGGACCTCAGGGTTCTGACTGGAGCATGAAAAGATAGCAGCTCAGAAAGATAAGGAGCCAGATCACTGAGTGATTTAAAAACAAAAAGTAAAATTTTACACTCGATCCTGTATGTACAGTATCAGTACAGAGGCCAGCACCAGGCTTATGAATTCCTGCCAAGTCAACAGGTGACCAGCTGCATTTTGAACCAACTGCAGATGATGTACGGAGGACTGGTCCAGACCACAACACAGAAATTTGCAGTAGTCCATTCAGTAGGTAATGAGGATTGTATTTATGAAATAAGCGAGTTGCACACCTCGGGTTGCGTGGTGCATTGTGGGATTCAAGCTACCAATCCAAACTTAAAATAGGGGTGGCGGATAGCAATATATGCATCAGTACAAACGTTGGAAAGATTAGGATTTCAGAAGATTTTATAGTGGACGTGGACTGTCTGTAACATCCAAGACCACTACAGATCACAGACCAAAACCAAAAAGAACTGAATGTCCGTGTATATTCAGCAACAATACAGAAGATACTGTGTGATGAAGAAGGAACAGCAGACTCGCGAAACAGGACTACAGATCTGTACTGAAAGTGGATGGCACAGGAATTCCTGGCATCTACAATTTAACATACAGATGGACAAAATACAGAAATTACTTTTCTTTATTACTGGCCACAGGGTATGTAAGCAGATACTGTGCGGATGTACTCATCAGAGATGAGAAAACCCTTCTCAGTCGTCCTCATCATAAGTTAAGTTGTAGCATTATTAAACTTAACTTTACTTTTGTTTTACAATTAAATCTCCCTAAATAATGTTGATACATTTTTAAACTTGGTCATCTTACTAGACACTAGCCCTGTCAGAGATGATAAAGGATAGATTTATAACATGTGACAGTCGTGTAGCTGGACCTGCTCAGTTTTTAACAGCAGCCAAAACAAAGACAATTTAACATTAACACGATATATGTAGTGAAAATTCAGTACTACTAAAACTTTAGATCCTCTATAGGTATAACTACAAGTTATTATTGTCTCAACAATTATGTTTAATGATGGTTGCCGTATTTATACGCTGTATGTAATTCATGAACATGAACGAGATGTAGTTAGGTTTAATAAAGTTTTATTAATTTAATTTACTTACTGCTTTTGTCCACATTTTTATCCATGGGGGTCATTTTTTTACAGTTGTAAATGTGTAGAGAACAAACAGCGGTGTACATGTACACTGAGGGCAAATACATGTTGTGGTACAATTATGTGGTTTTTCCACTGTTGTAGCTAATGACCATTGAACAACCACATACAGCCCAATGAGCATCTGACTGTCAATCACATTTAAAGCCAGGCTTCGACGATGTTTTAATGACACAGTCCTTAATTTGCCCTTGTATATCATATCAACTGCAGGGCCGCGTGAATTGTTTGGCAGCCGAAATTAAAAAATCCCGAAAATCCGCGTATGCGCAGAAGAGACGTGCAGTTCGCTTATTGAGATGCACGCAAAAGTAGGCCTGGTGGAGGACTAGGAACCATTATCACTATCACCGTGGCGGGGGAATAATTTTTGACACGTACGGTTGCCGTGGGAACCAGGAAGCAAGAGGGCGACTGCACAATGAGCAAAGTTTTGCTCATAGTTAATGTTGCTTTGTAAATGATATCAAGCGACAAGTAAGTATTATTTTTCAACTCTTGGTTTCGTAGAGAATGAAGAAGTACAGACGGCACTGAATGTGTACAGTAAAACTAAAGTATGACAGAGTAAGTGCTCGCCTTTGTTTTGTTTGCATGGATGACATTTAACGTCTCCTTATAGGAGAGCGAGATAGTGAATGAATGGATATGGGAATGTAGATGAATTAATCACTTATCCTTTCATTAATTCTAAACACAGGCATTCATAAAACTGCATCGCGGTGTGTTTACTTTTAATTTAAATAACTGCAGTCTCGGTGCACACAGTTTGATTGTCGTTGTACTTCGTTCAGCCTCATGTTGCTTCTTAACAAGGCCAGTCGAAAAAAATCCAAAAACAGAAAACAGGAATGGAAGAACATGGCTGTTTGTATCCAGAAGGTCACAACGGTTGAAATATGGTTTTATTCTTTTTTAATTTGTAAAATGCCGTGTCTAAGCAAAGCATCAGTTAATAACCAAGGTTTGTGGTTTTTCTTCTGTCAACTGGACTGGAAATTTGGTTTGAAGACGTTTCGCTACCTATCCAGGAAGCTTCTTCAGTTCATAAGTTCTTCAGTTAATAAAAAATTAATAAAATTAGTGCTTTTGTCTTAGTGTGTTCCACTGTGAGCAGTTGGCAGTTTGTTTAATGACAGGTCATTGGGTGCGTTAGAGGTGTAATGAGGCTGTTATAACTAACCTGTGGAGCACACCTAATTTAACTTTTATATTTTAGTTATATCATACTGATTGTGAAATGAACTTTTAGCAGCAGTCATGTTAAATCAAGTAATTTTCTAACCATAACAAAATGCCAAGTGTGTCGTCACTTATTCAACACCTTGCATGACTGAATTTTTTTTACCGTATGAAATACTTAAATTTGCATTCATGAAATTTTTTTCTTATGAAGTACTTTGTAACAATTGAATCCATTTTGTAGATGTTTTATTTGATATTGTCTTTTCTTTTGTGTATTGATACTGCCTAGCCAAAAATAGTCACACACAAATATTTTGTTGGACTACCTTTAGTTCTGACTCAATTCAATTTTATTGGTATAGGGCCATCATAATCCAAGATTATCTCTAAGCACTTCAAAATTCAAGGCTGAAACCTCAAGACTATACAGAGAGTAAACCCAACAGAACCACCAAGAGCAAGCCAAGGGCGACAGGCGGAGGAAAAATATCCTGTAGCGGAAGAGAAAAACCTCCAGCAGAACCAGCGGCTCAGGGCAGGCGGCCATCTGCCTTGACCGGTGGAGGTTAGTGGACAGAGGAGAGACAAAAGAAAAGAGTAGAGATAGAACAACAAACAACACATACACTGGACGACGTCCACAGTCACAGGACTGGTCCACAATCAGCAAATACACAAGGATATCCAGAACAGAGCAGAGGGAAGAAGCACAGAACTACAGGGAAGATGCAAGTTAGTATCGCAATATAGATGGCATGAGAATGCATGCAAATAAAGGGGGGTGAGAGGGACAGAGAAAGAGATGTGACTAGAGAGAGAGGGTAGGAGATGGAGAGAGAAAAGAGGTAGCGAGAGAGGGAGATGCTGGGGCAGAGAGTTGGAGAGAGAGAGACAAAGAAGCTTGGTGCATCACTGACCCCCATTTTGACAATGGCAAACATTTGCTGTGGCATTATTTTGATAAGCTTATGCAGTCACAACATTAATTTATGTACAATTGAAGATCTTTTATTGACAAGAGAATTGTAGCAATTCTTCTCCAGTGAGGTTAATGTCTGGACTCACATATGAAAATGATGTGTCATGTGACCTCATCCACTCTTTCACCATTTGAGCCCAATGAAACCTGCTATTGTCTTGTCTCAGATTCAGAAAACTTTATCACATAATGAGCAAGTCAGATTCTTGTCATAATAAAGGAATGTCAGAAATACAATAATCAACAAACAGCATACATAATCATGTAGTAGCAACATTACAACATTCTAACGTGTCCCTGAGAGCAGCTCAAACTATGGTATTCTGGCACATATGTATAAATATGGGTGAGGTCAAAATTATGATTCATTTATTATTAGCCGCCCACCTGAAAAGACTGCCAATTTTTTTTTAATAGAGCTTTTCAAAGCTCGCTAGTTTCATTTAGAAACAGTAAGGTGTTTATATTTGTGAATAAAAACAGAATTATTTTATGAAAACAAATATTACCATAGTCATTATTATCAACCTCTACAAGTACTGAACTTTTTATTCAAGGAGAGCACAAATCATCACAATTTCACTAAGTAATGGTCAAGTGTGTGAAAGGATTTAAGGCATTGCCTGTAAAAGCATTGTGTCAGAAACAAAAAAAATGAGTGCAGATCTGAGAAGAATAATTGTTGATGGACATAAAGCAGGAGAAGGATATACACAATTGTCAAAGTGTTTCTAAGGATCCAGAACTGGCGTGGGAAGCAGGGGGAACATTTTGAAAAGAATGCAATTTTCATAGGGGGCTAATAATTTTGACCTAAGCTGTATGCACATGTGTATGTCATTTGGCCTCATTGCAAAGTTAGATTCATTGGACCTTATGCTCAGCTCCCATACTTCCTGAATTTCAGCCAGCTCCTTTATTTCCTGTCTTACATTATTTGACAAACGGATTAATCCAGGTGTGCGTGAACATCGTGGTTATGACTACGGAGGTCTGGAACACCTGGATTAATCAACTGGTCCAATAATGTTTTGTAGCAATGACTCTAGAAATCTGCCACTGGATCACCAACATGTATGATATAAAGCACCTAGAGATAATTGTCGATTATGATTGGCGCTAGACAAATAAAATTGAATTGAAAAAAATTCAATGATGTAAGACAGGAAATAAAAGAGCTGGCTTAAGTTCAGCTAGTAGAGGAGTTGGGCATATAGTCCATCGGTGACTTTTTTGGGAGAGGTAGTATATCATTTTCTTTTACTTTTATATTTTAATTATGATCTTTTAATGCCTTATGCATGAATGTGTGGTATTTAAAAGAACATGCCTTTTAGAAAAGGGCCGAAAAACTGCAACCGTCATTTTTTATTAAATCATATCTTTAAGCATAGCACAGTTTGAACTCATGAACTAAAATATAAAAGAACATATTTGTTCATCAGTGTAGATAGATTTGGTTTTGTTTGCACAGGTTTTGAAATGTATTTAAAAATTTCTGCTCCAACCCGACACAATGGAGGTCTGTGAACTATCTAGAGCTACTGGTACATTGAAAAGACACGTTGCTGTTGAAATGTTAAGTGTCAATTTTTCAGTGCTGCAAGAACACAAATGCAATTCTATTCACCACTATTGTGCTGGGATGAAAGCAAAATCTAAAGCACAGCTAGTTATGCCACATACTTATAGCAAATTTTAAAGAAACACATAACACTGCAGTTCTATTACATATATTCTTATGATACTCCGTTTTGATCCTTTTAGTTTGTTGGTAAGTTGTAATTGTTAAAGTTATTTTAAGTGTGTTCATATGCTGAAAAGTAATCATAATTGTTATTACCTGTAAGTTTAATTAACTTAAATTAAGTTTTTTACTGAATATTATCCTAAGCTGTAGTTTATTTGTAATGCTTTACTTATCAGAAACGCTGCCAGCAGCTCATGCAAGATTTCCACTTTAACTTGGCTGTCATTGAGGAAGGAGACGGCGAGCTAGAGAGATATGATGTCATAAATGCCAAAACTGTGGCTGTGGAGAACAATAGGTACAGGATTTCATCTGACCTGTTTAAAGCCTTTCTCCAAATGTAATTCCTAAGTGAGATATTGGACTCAGTTCATCACTCATTTCTTTGGAGGTACAAGACATATCCATGTAGAAATCAGGGATTAGTCTTTTATATATTTGGCATGTGTATTAAAAAGGTCATTTTCCAAGGCAAGAAAGTTGCAGTGTGTTGTAAAAATGGCAAAATAACAGCTAGTTTTGTTCGAAATGTCTTTGTGGACTGCATTTTTGTTTCTCATAACACAGGAAACAGCTGCTACCTCAATAAATTTCACATTGTTCTTTGCACATAAAGTATTAAAAGAGATCAACATCATTACAGGTCAGATTGAGTTGAGCTGTAAAAACTCTTGATCAGGTCTGAAGAGATTGTGGACAGACGAAGTTGTGTTGACATTACTTATGCAACGTCCTGTTTGTAGTCTTTATAAATACCACTTTTCAGGCTTATACGTACCTCACCAGTTCTACAACAAGCTTTTTTGAAAACTTCACTCCTGAAACTTTACAATTCATACATGATATGGGTAAATGAAGGCATAATCAAAAAGTTATTTCTCTTTTAGCAGTTGACTAAAATACAGTTACAGTGGTGCCTCGGATACCGAAGATAATCCGTTCCGGCGTCACGGCCTGTATCCGAATCAGTTCTTATCCGATGCGACTTTTTCCATAAAAATACATGTAAAACCAA
>JAQQAE010003952.1:0-19432 GCA_029823295.1 Pseudamia nigra | reverse complement strand
AGTGTTGTGTTGTCTTCAAGGAGGAGTTGAAACAGGCTTTGGGTGGTCAGGAAGTGCTTCCAGATGACTGGACAACTTGACAATTTGTGATGAGTAGGAGTAAAAAAAGCTTGAAATGAACCCAAAAAAAAAAACAATTAAAGTTTCAAACAAAATAATCAACTAAATTGACTAAATGAACAATTTAAGCAACAAAATGGTCACAAATTTACAAAAATGAGCAAAATGAGCAAAAAAAAGGTAGAAAATTACAAAATGACCATAAAATTAACAAAATTATTAAGAAAATTAACAAAACTGAACAAGATAGTGAATAGCCACACCATAAACACAAAAGAGCAAAAATAATTTTTTAACTTATTTTTAACAAAATAAGTTAAAAAACTAATCACGCAAACTGACAAAAATCAATAATATAATCAGGAAATTGAACAAAAAGATCTGCAACAAAATGAGCAAAAATGAGCAAAATAAGCAGGTTAAGAAAAATGAACAAAGTAAGCTTAAAAAACTGAAAAAACAACAAAATAAGCAACCCCACAAAATGAATCAGTGTGAACATATTAAGCAACAACATTGGCCAAAAAATGACAAAGAACAATAATAATATATGTTTAAAAATGAACAAAAGTCAACAAAATGAACTAAATAATTACAGAAATAAACAAAAATTACCAAAATACCTTTTTGAATACAATATATTATGCTTTTATAAATTTCATACAATGAAGTTACTCACAGCATACTTTTTTACTCTTGCTCAAGTACTTTTGCTTACGAGTACTTCTACTTGAGTGCTAGAGTATTTTCTGTTTACTGACTTCTGGTGAAGAACAATATTTCAAGTTGACCTCCCTTTTTTGAAGCACTCATCCTAACGCTGCTGATATTACTTACCGGCTTCTTGAGGTGAACAAGAGTCAACTCGAGGTGTATTTTAGAAAACTGAAATTGAAGCACCCACAGCGGCAATCCACTTAAATCGCAGTAAGTGTAATTTTCCTCAGGGCTCATTAACAAAGTGCTGCATTTTAATTCATTTTTGGGTTTTACTGCTTTTTCCACTGATGACACATCCAGGTTAACTCATTCCAGGAGTTGGTTCCGGGGCTCAGTCAGTGTAATTTATTTATGCTGAAGTCATCAATGTCTATATATTAATGTATCACAAATATATATCAGTAGAATTGTTGTGAGAGAACAATAACGCGTGATGAATTTATAAAAGATACCAAACTCACCAGTCCAGTTCTTTATTGTGACTTTGACAGCTAAATATGGGCTTGTTTGTGGAGTGAGAAAGCAAAAATTTGATGATGAATAGCAGAAATTAAGCTAAGTGCTTTAGGTTTATGGTTTGTTGTTCTCACTAAGAATGCTTCACTTGTGTAAAAAAAAAAAGCCAATGTGCACAAACTCAGCACCCCCCCCCACACACACACACACACTCCACCACCACATCAAACACCCCCACCTCCCTAGATTTCCTCAGCGTACTACGTCTAGAGACTACATCTACCTCAATTACCAGAGAAGAGTAATTAGCCAAAAACAGTGTGTATGCGTGGATCTGCGTTAGGGGAGGTATTCATGCAGCACGAACAGATTAATTAGGACATTTAACTTCATTTCTAATACAACAAAATTAATCCCATAAAATATGAGGGATCTCGGAGGAGGTGCCTGTCAGCATCTGACGCCTCTCCCCTGTTTGCCATAATCTATTAAAACCTTGCTTTTATCTCACCTCTCCCCCTGTCATACTTTATGGATTTTTTCATAAACATAGCCTATACTTCATAAATGTCTCAATTTTCTAGTCTATTAACATTACTTCAAAAGCACTTGATAAAAGAGGAGGGCATGCGTGAAATAATGCACCAATAATATGAAACGCTGGAGGGTAGAACAGTAGGGGCGGCTCTTTGGCGTGCACTCACACAATGCAAGGGGATGTTATCAAGTTTAATAAAAGAACAAATGATCACTTCCACCCGAGAAGGAGGGGAGATGAGGCAAAGAGGAAGGGGGCGTGGCCAGGAGGGGAACAGTTGTAGAATAATTGGGCCTGTGAAAAATTGGGTCTTGAAGGCTCTTCTGTAGTACATAGAGTAGATGTAGAGCTTCCACTTGGTAGAATGCATTTCACTGCCACTGTGCAAAACCAGTGAACTGACAATGTGATCCAAATCACCACCAATATAACACCCTAACCTGAAACTGCAATTAAAAAGTACTATGAGTTTTTTTTTTTTTTTTTTACTTCTTTTTAATTGTTGTTTGTGCTATTTGGATCCTGTTTTCTGTATCCATGATCCACAATATGATCTCTTTTAAAGTAAATCACTTGTGAGCTGAGATGAAACAAGACCACTCATACAGTTTCATCAAAATCGGCCCAGTATGATTTATTGAATTACAAATAAATACAGGCCAAAAACATAACCACCTTCCTCAATGCTGGCAAAGGCCATAGACTGATCAGTGAATTAGGGCTTGGTGTCCTCACTTTTCAAATGGACTTGTGCTTTTTCCCTTCACCATATGTTCTGTTTATTTTATCGCTTTTAACTACACAGCACTCATACTAAGAATGATTCCAATGGGATTTTTACTGCTATGATGCCACACGTTGCACCAGAGATACATGCTCTCTATCAGTGGAAAAACTGTTGTAGATTGATCAGTTGTATGGTTGAAAGAGTGTGAATAGTGTTAGGGCTGCTCAAAGTAGCTACAGAGCATATTAACACACTTTTTTTTTTCTTTTCTTCTTCTGAAAACTTCCCTGAAAGCTCTATGCAGTGGTTTGAACCTTTTGTCCAGAGAGATTTGTGAAGTTTTTGACTGACAGTCACACTTCACCCCAGCGTGTTCCCCCAGCAAGCACTGATTCAGTTTCTGCCTCTGTACATCACCTGTCTTCATAGGTTTTTTTCCTCATGCACAGAGGTCAACCGAGTCCACTTAAAGTGGGCACACAAGAAACACTGATCAAACCCAGTAAGACCTCACTACAGTGGCATCTAATGCCCTGAGGCCAGTTGTTACAAAGACACATACTTCCACCTGTGATAGGCCCTGGCTGTGTGACACAGTAAATTGGATCAGTCTTTAAAATGAGTCAAGGGTGACTCAGTGTAACACAGACATAACTGACAGACCAGGTATACAGCAACCAAGTCACACTCAGTGACATGTAAATAGATAAAGATGTACACAGAGGCAAACAAAATGAACAGCCCAGTGTACACAAATACTGTCCAGTCATAAATAAACATTTGTTGACAAATGTTTGCTGACAGACTTGTTTGTGTTTAGGTTTGTAAATGCATAATATTCATGCATTCATGTATTGGAACATAGTTTCAGGCTTTCTGTAGATCCTTAAAAAGTCTAGAGCCCTGTATTCTGAATGTAAGGCCTTAAAATGTCATAAATAACATTTTGACAGGTCTTAAAATTGATTAGATTATGAAGCAGACCTTACTGTATATAAACGTGCGTTACTTTGAACTTTAAATGTCATATTGGAAATCTGAGCATAATTTGAAAATGTATTGATCACACTTTAATAAAATTTAGCACTTACACAAACTATATATGGACTAATCTCAGATATGATAAAAAAGCTGCCTCCAGAAGTGCTGAGTTAGAATTATTTCTGTTGCTATTTATAGTTAACATAAATAAGTGCAAGTCTAATGTGATCTGTCTTGAGAATGTCACATTTAGTGCTTGGTTGCAGATTTAAAAATAATGCCTTTGTACATGAAAATGTTCAAATAAAAATTAAATACCTTCACATTTTACTTTTATTCCAATGACAGTGGAAATGGGTCTAAAATTGCTTGCATAATGCTCCTAGAAAAGGTTGTTCAATGTTCTTTTCAAATAGTTGTGAAGCCCACAGATGGGTTTTTGGCACTAAGACTTTAATAGTCAGGTGCCATGCTGCATCTGTTGGCAAAAACCTGGCACAGCTAAAAAGATGGAGAATTAATTTTGTCTGAAATTCTGCTTCTGTATGACAGAAATTTACAAAAACTGAAGACAATTTCTGTCTAATTTTTTGTTTACCTTTGTTGCAAATAACAAACACAGTTTGTTATTTAATTTTTTTTATTTCAGTTATCAAAGATGTTTGTTTCACACTTAGTTGATGCTGTTTTGTAAGTTTTAGTTTTACATTTGTTTGGCACTGGAGCCTCTAAGTGTGTTTATGTATTTATGCAAGCTTACATCAGACATTTGAATGGGAAGCCTATTCCCCTCCTCTCCTGCTGTGATTGAACCAAGGCTGACCTGCTACAGCAATAGTCATTTACAGAAGTCAGAGCAGTACTTCTGTACATTACCCTTTGCTGCCGCTGCTGTAGGACCACGTGGGCAGAGGCTGGTATCAGCTTGTACCAGACGAGGACAGGGGAAGGACTGGATCTGTCAGGGTGCATCGGGCTCTGAGGCGTTCACGTACACCGGCACTGTGCCTCTGCCCCGGCCCCGGCCCCTGCCACACTCCTACTCATTAATGGGCCTGGCTTTGACAACTGATCCTAATTGCCTTTGAACAGCTCTTCATGTATTATTGGTGCCTGACTGCATTGGTTCATGTCAACAAGCCATGGGAAGCGGGACAGGATAACCATTACCAGTGTCCTGTTTCCTCTGCACACATGCACATACTGTATACACAGAAATACTTTCTGTGAAGTAGACCTGGAAATACTCTGTAAAGCTCCAGCTAGATACACATATTCAGCATTAACTGCTTTTTAGCTTACACATTAGTTGCACATTGGATCTGTGTTAATAACTTCATTAGCATTAATCAGTCAATCCATCCAGGATTTTATAAGCTTTTTTGGAAATGTTGCAGCCTAAAATGAGTCCACTACAATTTTTGATTTCAGTAAATTTGCAAAATTAAGTGAAAATTACAAAAAAAAACCTCAAACTGACAGTTGCAAAGTGAACACTGCACACACAGATGTTTTAACAATGACAAACTTCTGTTCTTTTCAGTAACAAAAACAAACAAACAATGTCCCCCTTAAAAAAAACCTCAGCAACAGTGAATTTGATGACATATAACATGAAAGACTGATGTTGAAGGAATTGGTCAAATTTGCATCTAAGGTGCTGTAATTGGATAAAATTGCAGGTTTTATGCAGAATTGTCAGGAAATTCACACTTGAATTTGCATTGGCTAATTGTTGCAATCTCTACATTACAACATCCTGCAGGGGATGGTTATTGATTTATTCTGCATGAGTGTATTCTACAACTCCTGGGTCATTAACCATTAATCAAAAGTATTACCCATAACTAATTATAATGAGCTACACTTATGATTGAAATTTATGTCCAACAACTTCCTTACTTATTGTGAAAAAACTATCTCAGTAGTGGTAGAATAAAATGCAGAATAAAGCATGAGTAACAGTTTTATAATGCTAACAGAGACAATTATTAAACCAATATGTGCTAGTAGGCAAGTAGCCAGTACATGTACCTTAATGAAAAATGTCACAAAATATGTGATCTTATATATCTATCACCTTTTGAGATTTGCAGATTCTTCTCTACCTTCTGTGTAAAATGTATAATATAATTATTGTTGTAGCTGTGTGAATAGAGTGAAGAAGAACAATTAATAGAAAATAGATTAATATAATCAGCTGTGATGTAGGAATATGATTTTATTTGATAAATAGTGACTCTTCCGTTTAATTTGAGGGACCAGATGCTTTGTCAGCACATTTTGTTTGTGTGAAAGCCTGTTTGCTTCTCACTTTGTCACTGCTGATGAGCAGCAGCATCAGAGGGGTTCACAGACATCATAAGGCATCTGAAAGGCATCATGTACATATCCTAGCACCCTAGATGTCTGCCAAGGCTCTTGCTGCTCTTACAAATGCAATCACAAACACTCAGTCAAAACACATCAATTATTTGTCGTCCCACATGTGAGTTATTACACCATATCCAACTATTTACTTCCCATTTTACCCCTTGATTTGAATATAGAAAACGAAGAGGTGGGGTGGCCCGGCTTTTTTATTTGTGGAATGAAATAACTGAATAGCAAATGCATAGATAAAAAGCATAGCGGCGTGTCCTGTCCACTCCCATCACTGTCTGAGAGAGGAGAGATGTATGACCATCCCATTACTATGGTAACTAGCCACTATATTCAGAGCTGCCCGGGTGTGCTTCTTCTCCCTGCAGTGACGAGAGGGCATAGCTGACAGGGCCTACACACACATGCACGCACACGCACACACACACGCATACACATACATACAGGCACACGGATAGCGAGGGTTTGGAAGATGCTCTGTGAAATATACACATGTGGCAAATACAGACAGAACAATACAGGGCCCAGCACCCACACATACCAGTGTGGTGACATACAGAAACTAATAGGGACCAGTATTGGAATGGGAAATTTAACCTCCACCTTGACAGCATTTTACACTCGCCAGAATGTTTTATTCAAAACAACAGACAAAGAAGATGGGAAAAATGTTTTATTGTGCCAGCAAAAGATTCAAATAAAATTTGGCACATCCCAAATCTGATAAATAATTGTTTTTCTTTTCTTAGGCTGTACAATATGGACGTTATATCAGTTCTTGATAATTACCACTACAAATGTCAAATCTTTATTTTAGTCATGTCAAAAAGATGGGGGTTTTTTAGGCTCAAGTTTTAAGTTGACGAAGCCAGATTATTTCTGGTTTGAAGAAATATTTATATATTTGTTCAACATCAAAATATGCATGATTTTTAACTTGATAAATGTAAATATAGTGAACCTAAAAGACTGGAGAAAAATGTTTGGCTTAGTAACAAATACTACAATATTGAAAAATGAGAGTGTGGAAAAATATTTGTTTCCATATTGGTCTTTTTTTTTTAAGTCAGAACATGACAAACCCTTGCCATGAGTATTTACAAAATTGAGAGGTATAACGTGCTAAAATGTGCTTGAGTAACTTGAGTAAAAGAACAAAGCATTAAAACACTTTGTACTACTTCTACCTATATTGTAATCATTATCATTTTATACCACCCAGCCTTTACACTTTGTACTTTTTAATAAGCTTCTAATGACATGACAGCAGCAGATCCACCTACATGGATATTCATTTTTACAGATAGATTCTACAGCTATTTTGCCCACCTATATTTCCAAATAGAACATCAGTAAAGAGACACTCAAAGCCTTGACGTGCAACAGTGTGCTGGCATTGCCACCAGGCCCTCATTATTTATTACAGAGAATTTTTAGGTGAGTTGATTCAGAAATTAGTTTATATTCCATTTACTTTTGGTCACTTGCTTTGTCATAAATTTCACAGTGAGCAATTTTTTTTTTTTTATGCCATTGTCATCAGAACATGTTTTAGTGGAGTGAAAACCACAATAAAAAAGAATAATATGCAGCTTTCTTTTTTTCCTATGCATGATCAGCACAATTCCCTGTAATATATTTATTATTGATACCACAGATTTATTAGGAGTCTGCGTAATGTAATGAACTATAGCTGTTCATTCAGTATAATATAGATACACAATGTTTTTCATGTGTCAAAATTTACTGAGCTGAATGTGATTCACTGTCAAAGATCTTATTTTGTTATATTTTTCAGCAGAGTTTAAGAGCATTTTCAGTGTGCAGTAGTAGAAATATAATGAAAATTTGCACATATTTTTTAAATTATCCAAACAGTTTAACCGCTCCGAATTAAAGGCAGACCAGTATTCTTCAGGTTATTTTCATGTATTACTTAAAATTGTAAATTAAATATTTTAATATCGGCAAAGTATTTAAGGGCAGAACATTGCATTAACCCTTTCACAAACAAATGTTTATGTTCCTATTTTCCTCTTTTTCAGTGTAGGAATTTGTTGGATGTTTATGCAAACATTTTGTTTCAAAAAAGGCAAAAAAAAAAAAAAAAAAAAGGGAATCCAAGGAGGCTTGTCTAGCCCGCCTGTCCATGGTTTGAGTGGACTTTGTATGTGCACCACTGAATGAACTCCAGCTGGCTTTTTAATGCAGCCATACTGCCATCTGTTGAACATACATGGGATTGCCGCTCTCTTTTTCCCCTTCTATATATGTTTTGCTCTATCTAGTTCATATTATCCTTGATTTTTTTTTTTTTTTTGGTTTGTTTGTCTGCTATTGATCCTTTAATTGTGAATATTGAACTACTTGTTTTCTCCATTACAGGCACTAATGTTGGCAGGAAAGAGAGGCTGATTATGTTTGCGCTGGATGACTTTAGAGGTTTTAGATTCGGATAAGGGTGACTTGTGTCCCTGGCTCATTTGTCTTTGACAGTCACACTCATGCAACACACACATACTTAATGTTACTGCTAACGAGATTTACACTAAAGTACTTGTGCCCAACAGTTTGTTGTGACATACTTCTTTAGTGCCCAGGTTTGCTTAGTGCTCTTATTACTACCAGAAAAAGAGATATTATTGCAAAAAAGGAAAAATCTGCAGAGACATCATGGTCACAGCTGGGAAGGGAGGAAGAACGGGGGTTGAGGGGTTGTAGTTTCAGCATCATTCAATCAGACAACATGCCCCTCAGCTGAAACAGCGAGACCCTCCCCGATTCTCTCGAATTAGGGAGATTAGCAGGGAAAGCGCATAATGCAGGATGATGGAATTTGTCATAATTTGCATTGTCCTGGAAAGATTTGGTTTGATAGAGCGATGCGTGGAAGGGGGCTTGTCATGTCCCACGGGCAGGTCATAGAGGAAGGCTTGGCAGAAATGATTTTTGCGATATGTGCATCAGTCGTAAAAGCCTCACAACCAATTTGTCAAAAAATGTGAGGTCGGGACAGTTGACGGCAGCAGGGGCATTTTGCCTAATGCAATGAAAAACCATGCCCTTCCATCACTCTGAGCCCAGTCCTCAGACAATTTTAATTTCATCAACTTTGCTTATTTTGATTTTCATATTTTCATAACAACAACAATACATTTAAAACAGACCATAAATGCACCAAATTTGATCACATTTCATTTTATTTTATGGTAAAAATCTGTTTGAGGATTGTGGGAAAATGTATTTCTGTGTTTATTCATGCTGTTGGCATTCAGATGTGTCTCCGGGAGCATCCAGCAGTCATCCTCCCCTGACCTTGGTTGTAGCGCTGAGTAGCAGTTGACCAGAGCTGACATGACAGTGTTACTCTTCCACACGGTTCAGTGTCTATGCAGTGGGCAGACATACAGACAGAACAGAAAAACCCACATAAGCTTAGAGAAGGTGGGGGGTTGGGGAAAAGCCAGTGTCCCTGACTCCAACTGACCACACATTTCTTTAACAATGGCACATAACCGTGGTATAATTTTTAATATTGCTCTAAATTTGTGAGCATAATCACTATGTGATTTCAGCATATGTTAATGGTTTGTTTTCTAACTGAAAGTACAGTTTTTAGACCTGGGAGAAGGCATTCAGAAATGCCCTGTACTTCCTTTCTTTGTGCACTTCATACTGCTATTTATGTCGCTGTTTAAGTAACACTGATTTTGTGTGACAGTTGAGCATACAGGGGTTAGGCGCAAACTGGAGCACAAACAGGAAGAAAAATAGAGATAGTGGAAAAAAGGAGGGAATAAAAAAAGCAAATATCTCCCTCGCCCTTTCCATGAAGCCTTAAATGAGAAGCCTAACATGGGGAGAGATTCTGTAGAGGGGAGAAAGGTTGTGGTTCTCCTGAAAGGTTTGTATTTGTAGAAATGAGGTGTCAGAGAAGGCAGGATTTCCTCAGGGCGCAGCACAACATGAGCCCATCTCTTATCATTTCCCACTCCCAGACGTGATCTGCTTTGAATGCACTAATGCTGAAAGAGCCCCACAGACTTGAAGCCAGTTGAAGATGAAATCACAGCACACATCCCTGACAAACTGCCATCCACCACACAAGGATTAAACAGCCATCACATATCAAATCCCTGACAAAAAAACCCTGAAATAATATATGCACTTAAATACATTCAACAAAACTTCAACCTCAGTTTTTGATCCCCACATTCCCAACTATTTTGAGCATTTGCCAACGATAAAATATTCAGGAAAAAGGAAATTGCTACAGAAAAAGAAGCAACACAGAAATTTGTCATCACTATTAGGAATGATCCATAAGACATTAAAACTAAATGAGTGCATCTATAGTTTATAAATGCAATATCATGACCTGCTGCTGACATCAGATCTTTAATAATTCGTCTAACCAAAACTATCATTTATAAGCATAAAACTTATAAATGCAATTCATTTCTCAAAAAATGGACAGCAATACCCTGGTGCCCCTTTGCCAATTTTCTGGGTAGGCCATAAACAACATCCAAAATATGTAGTAACTTACACTACAATTATTAATTACATGTAGTGTGATTTAATTACCTGCCCTGCAGCTGATACTGTACTGTCTCTACCCACTTAGCTTAGTTACATGTGTCCTTGTGTAAGGGAAAACTTACACCATATTAATCTAACCTATTTTACACATTTTGTATTATCATTTTCCCTCTTTAAATTATGCATGAGGTCTCCATGGGGAGAAATGTGACCATTAGCATATCTGATAGGAGTAGTGGAGCAGTTTTCCACCTCTCTCTGTCCTTGGAACCAGGCAGAAAATCTGACTGTTCGTCAATACCAGGTCATTTTATCCATGCCAGCCCAGTTCATCTATACCATTCCCAAGCTCTGCTAATGACACTCAGAGACATCCTCAACGAGATGGGGGCCCAAAGGGCTTCAGCACCGGTGTGAATATAGTGTACCACTGTCTGGTCATCTTTGTAATTTTTGACAAAATCCCGCAATTAGAAACACCTCAGACACACCATCCTGAAAGGAGATACCATTAAGTCCTGACAGCGGACACTGCTAGGCGCTTCCTGAGTGCATTTACATATATGTTACTGTCTGCAGCTCACAAAGACAGAGACCGTTTGTGCAGTTGGTGACCTTTTGACATGTCATTGGGTTTATTGAAGAAATAATGGTGTATTAGTCATGACATAAAGGTCAATAAAGCTGGAAGGAAAAAGTTAATAATAAGCAGGTAACTGTAAAATGTGGTCACCTTTGCTGAGAAAAAATATAAAATGTGGGACATTGTGGGACAAAGTACATTTTTTGTTCTATTGTCTCTAAGATCACTACCTCATACCTGAACCTTATAAATCAACTTCTAAAAAGTATTCTTACAAATATAATGACATGGGCTGATTGCCAATCGTTCCTGGATCATTGTACACATATATGCATGAGACTGTCCATTATAGTGATTAAAATACAACATAACTGTTCTATGTAGAACATTAGTTGCTAAAAGCAGGAGATCGTGTTTGTGGCTAGGGCTAAAATACAAAAGTTACATGATATATTACAAAGATAAACAGCATTTACGTTCCGTTTGAACTAGGACACAAACATCAATTTTCTGCACTCAACTCCACACAGTTAATTTACAATAAATGTCCCCAACAGCCTTCTTTTATGTTTCGTCTCTATTCAGCATCACTTGGACATGTCTCTGCTAGAAGAGTACAAGCGGTACAGAAGCAAATTATTTTCATCCTATTCAAAAATCAACCAGTGTTGTTGCATTTTTTGTTGAAGTCAGACTTCTTCATCTTCCTGACTAACCCAATCACCAGGAAAACATGTCACTGTTGTACATTTCTGCAAAACACAGATGCACAGAATCTCAACATTTTTTAACTGAAAACATATTTTGTTGACATTCCTGTTGACATCAGTTTCTGCCATACAGTAATTTTGGACAATTCTTCCTAGATATTATACTTATATATAAGTAAATGGTCAGTTATGATGAGCAAAAGTTTAAGGGCTTTGTTTACTAGAGAATAAGCCATGATAAGCAAATATGATTTTTTAAAACAGATGCAAATTGTATTTTGTGACATTCAAACCAAGCCACAGTGTTCTCTTAACTGATCAAAGTGCTTTAATGATAAGACATAAACATAGTGTAAGCCCTGACATTTATGGTCCTAACACAACTAAATTAGGGATAAATTCAACTTAGAACCTAGAAACTGAAAAGCAGTAATAAAAAAAATAACAATATAATGTAATACTAACTGTCATATTGATACTGATCATTTTCTAAATATGTGATACATGTTGTGAATTTTGAACCCTAATCTAATGATATGTATATTTTTTATTAGATTGTAATATTTATTTTAATTAATGTCACAACTTCTAAAGTGTATGACAGCATCATGACTTATTAAGATTCTAGATGAAAAAAAAGATTGTAGATGACATGTACAGTAGTATTGATTTAGTGTAAATTGTTGTGTTAGTACAGGGCATCCTGTCTTTTCTCTGTGGGCCATTTAGACTGCTAGGGCTAGCATTGAAAAATACTTACCTTGTTAAAGAAAGTTTAATGTCATATGCAATTGTTTGACCCTTATGAATATTGAAGGACTCCTTCCCTGGCCTATTAAAAATGCATGTGGCATTGTGGTTGTTGATCACGTTTAGAACGCCCATGCAAATTGGTCTGTCTTTCCTGTCAGGGCCTTAGATGAATAATGTAGTTGTGTTGTATATTCAGGGAGGGACCATTGACAGTCAATTAACAAGTTTGATTGGTGTGTGAACTCCTTCTTTTGAACTGTTAATTTTATGTAAATAGTATTCGCTCTCCCATCTCTGCTGTCTATCCCCCATCTAGGTTCACCACAGAATGGTGTGCCCCCACGACTACAAAACCCCAAATCCCCAATTCCACCTCCCACT
The DNA here is from genome assembly GCA_029823295.1 of Pseudamia nigra. Classification (NCBI taxonomy): domain Eukaryota; kingdom Metazoa; phylum Chordata; class Actinopteri; order Kurtiformes; family Apogonidae; genus Pseudamia; species Pseudamia nigra. The sequence continues at coordinate 6,599 of JAQQAE010003952.1, read as the reverse complement.
AAGAGTAACCAGAGCAGGATCCTTAATAATTGATCATCACACACCTGCTTGGTAGAAGCTATGGGAGTCTAGCTTTAACAGTCAAGGGGCCTCACGCTAGTCCCTTTTGATATTCAAATTGACAAATGGTTACCAGCCTTTATGAATTCAAAATGGAGCTCTTTTCATGGGGACAAGCTTGTTAAAAGATTCTGGCCACCCGTCTAACCTGATGGAGCACTTCTTTGTCAGAGTCGATATGATGGCATTTGATGGCTCATAAATGGAATGCCAATGACAATTTGTTGTTGATGTGTGGTAATCTGGCTTTTATGTTAGGCAGACAGGGTAACACAGGCACTTTCAGAGATTGCACTTGCAGGTAAATGATCCAGCAATTGATCCAACTGGTTGGAAGCAGTGAGAGCCTTATCCTCTCCTTTTCTTTTCCTCCGACTCACTGTTTCAGTCACACCTGTCTTCGTAGCCTTCCCTACATCTCTCATCTCATGCACTGTCCCGGTAATTTGGAGCAGCAGAGATGGAAGCTGAAGATTCATCAAAGTTGACAAATGAACCCAGGAGCTGGGGATCACAGCAAACCCATCTGATTATGGTAATAGCCATGGTCATGTGCGCCCTCTAGCAAAACAATTGTGCGGCTAGCATCTTGTGTTGCCTGTTTCCCACAAAACCGAGCATCCAGTTTTTCTCCTTTAAATAAGTAATGACATGGCCTGCTGTAGTCTGTGTATGCAAGCAAACTGAACACAGAAAGGGAAAGAAAGCTTTGTTGTAAACACATACTGTACCAGGGGAACAAACATAGCCACCGCTGCCACTCACTGGTTTGTAAAGTAACATTTTGAAGTCTTGAGGGGCCAAAAGTGGCCATGTTTTGACAAAATGGGGGAGGTGGGAAAGTGTAAGGGGTGATGCATTGAACTCAACAAGTTAGCCCTATTGCTTACTCACTAAAAATGATGACACTATGACATGTTATGTTAGAAAGTCAGTAATTTCAGCTACATTATATATGTCAACCATTATTTAAATAACAGTAATTTACCTATAATGTAGCAAATTGCAAGAAAATTGATATCAATCATCTTTTATTTTTCTTTTTGAGTTGCTTCTCTGGTAGGTGCCTCAGAGCCCTCCAGTCCAGAACCAACAGACACAACACAACACAACAGCTTCTTCTCCACAGCAGTTACTTTACTGAACAGTTAACTAGTTGCACTATTCACTACTGCACTGGTATCACTTTCATGTTCTGTGATGCACCTTATTGTATATAGGTATATTGTACACAAAGACTTTTTCTTATTTTCTGTTACATATTTTATCACTTATTACTTTTTTACTAGAGAGGCAACAACTGCTGAGAAAAAAAAGTCCTTGTATGTGTGTATGTGCTTGGCAAATAAAGCTGATTCTGATTCAAATGCATTCAAATCATAAACTATGTAAGAATGTGGATGTAGTCACCATGATGCTTTACAGAAAGCCTTTACTGTCTTGGTTTGCCGTAAAAAGGGGCAGACAGCGTAATACACTATTGTGTTGAACATTATGAAACAGTTTCTGTTACTTGATAAATGTTTATAACCTAAGAGTTTTAGAATGGTAGTATAAACACTCTAGCCCAAATTAGCAGCTGACTGATTTTACTGCCTATATAATCAATTTCCAAAGTAGCTGATGTAGCTAATTTTATGCCACTAGGCCTGGTATATTAGTAAACTGCTGGTGACCTTCATTAAATATTTGCATATCCAAATCATTTGATGGTCTTGTTATTCTAAGGTTCTTGCCTACAGCTACTTTTCACAGCAAGAAGGTTTTGGGGTCAGAATTCCCATGTTCTCCCTGTGTCCGCATGGGTTTCCTCCAAGCGCTCCGGTTTCCCCTATGATTAAAAACATGTATGTTAGAATGTGTGAGCACCGTCACCATTAATAAAAGCTCCCAAAAAAAGGAAACTTTTATTTAAAAAGTCACAAAAAAAATGTGACTCAGAAGGTGAAATACTATAGTTGTCAAACAAGGCTGCCGCAGCATGCATCAAGGCCTTCTGTTTGCCCCAAAATCTTAGCAATAATTTGCAAAGGGACCATCAGTACACTTGTTAGAGGAGCCAAATAAAGTGATTGAGGCAGTAATAACTGTTGGAAACAAAGCCCGACTTCATATTTCTAGACGGAAGTTTCACCTATTTTGCAATCTGGAGTTTTGGCTGTAATATGTAAGAGAAGAACTTTGGTTTAGTGGGTGCTAAGTAAAACCTCTGGTCTACTTTAACCTTGGTAATACCATTCTGAAATATGATCCCTCTAGCTGTGTGTTTGCTAATCAGTGAAAGACCTTGTCTTGGACTGTGTATTCATTGATTCAAGCTGCCTTGATCCTCCCTGGAGATCTGCATGTGCTCCTGGGACTCTGGAGAGGTTAGAAATGATCCACATATCATTGGCAGCTATTTGCATTGACCAGGAGCAAGTGTCCAGCAATAATGCCATTCACCCTCAAACATTGCTGAGGTCCAGGGTCTCTAAAGACCTGACCTCCTTAATGTTGCTCCTTATCCCTATTCGTCTCTCTGCATTAAACAGATAGATTTTCTTCAGGTTCCATTATGCAAGAAGCTTAATTCTAACAGATGTATTTAACAGAGAATTGAGCTTATTATCACATACGTAATTTTGCTTATAAATGATGTTTGGCCACTGACAGGCTTCACACAGAATACCTGCCTGTTTTAGAACTGTGAAATGAGAATTGTTAATGAAACGTGTTGAAAAATGAGAGAGAGAACCTGTGAATTAATGCACTGCTTCATCCAACATACCCTTATAATTAATAAGGTTAATTTGATGATAGCACCTCACCTTATGAGTTATACTTGTCTCCTTAGTAAATCTAGTTGTAGTTCATAGTTGGCTATAGAAACTTTGTGTAACTTTATGAATCAATTTGCAGTGAGGTGCAAATATTTTAAGGATCTGCTAAATCTAGCTCTAAAAAGGTGAATAATCCTGTTGAAAAATTGGTGTATCCTTAGGGGCTGAAATATATTGTTAATGAACAATGGATGCAAGTGCATCACATATATAGCAAAATGTTTGCAATCATGCCTGTGACACACAAGTTAACTCTTACATGTACAGTGTTGGCCTTGATGCACTGCTTTTGCCACAATTTGCATCTGTTCTGTATTTTTTATAAATGATGCACTGCTCGGTGACACTTAACATGCAACTGACATGGGGTTAGTGTAGCAGCTCCAGTCTGTTAACATGGACACAGGCATGAAAGTCAACATGTAACATGAGCGACACACAAGGCAGTGGTGTAGAGTTTGTGTGAACATTTGGGGGGTCAGTATAATCCAGAATATGAGTAAAATGAACAAGATAATCAAGAAAATGATTTTTTTAGATGAAAAAATAAAAATATTAAAATAATAATCAAGAAAATAAAAAATGAACAAAATAATTAATAAAGTTAGTAAAAAATTAACGGAATACAGTACTATATAACCAGAAAATAATAATATAGCCACAAAAATGAGTTCATTATAATAATAATAATTATTATTAATAATAATAATAATAATAATAGTGTAATAATAATAGTGTAGCCAGAGAATGAGGGAGAACAAACAAAATAGTCAAGCAAATGAGTGAAATTTTACAAAATAATCCAGAAAGTGCACAAAAATGAACAAAAACAGTCAAGAAACAATAAAATAAACAAAATGAGCAAAAATAAGCAACAAAGTGAGTGAAAAATATGCCAAATAAACAAGAAATGTGAATAAAATAAACAAATAACCAAAAAAATTTAAATAAACAAGTGAATGAAACAAGCAAAAATGCTGCCTGTCATCTAAAGGATAGTGTTTTATTGGGAGTAGGGCTCCAGGCCTTACTTTATTAACATCTTTAATGAGTAAACATTAACCTGTGTTTTCTCTACTGTATGTGCTCTCTGCAGGTCAATGAATCTGTTTTCTGTGCGGGTCAAATCGCTTTGGTCCCTTGTTCCATGCAGCTAGTGAAAGCTGGAACCAGGATCCAGGCCCACTTGTCCTTCAGCTACGTAAAGAAGGTTCTAGAGGCTGTGGTCAGCAGCCTGACTTTAGTCCACGTTATCCAGGCCCATTGCTACACCACAAGAAGCAGAGACATCCCCATCATCAGGGCCGTGTGGGAGAGCATGCTGAGGGCCGCAGAGGAAGAGAAGGTCAGTGGAGCAATTTTGTTTATAAAACACATGCCATTGCTTAAGGATAAGAGTTGTATCTGGCTGTTTTATTATAGATGCAGAGGAAATATTGATCATACTTATCATACGATATTACATCCACATAGAAGTAACACATATTTAATGGATTAAAAGACATAAGAATCCATGAGTCAATGAATAAGTAAAAGTAGAGAAACTTGATATCCCAAGTTTTTCAGAGGCCTTTCAGAATTGTATTTTGTAGTTGTGAAATAAGGGAAAGTTCCTTGCCCCCTCTCTACCCCCCTGAGACCCGAGCCACTGCGACTGATATTTACCAGTGAGCGCGCTCATGAAAACTTGATGATGTGGGAAACGCTGGTGTCTTTGATAATGTGGAGCTTGGCACAGAAGCAGATGTCTTCCTCAGAGCCTCCCTAATCCTTTGCCCCCACACACCATTTTAGAGCTTGCATTCAACTCTCAGAGCAGCTTATCCCCCCCCTTTCCTGCCACCTCCCTCCACCCCACCACCCCACCATACAACCCTTTGCTCCATACTTCTAATAGGGGCAGAAGTCTCCTCTGGCAGCCCCTCTCCTCCCACAGTAATCTGTCTAGCCATGGGAATTGGGCCTAAGGGAAAAAGGCACGAGCCCACCTCCAACATGTGGCTCTGTGGATGTGAAACACAGGCAAGAGAATGTCAACTCTCTGTCAATCCGCTATAAGTATAGCAGCATACAGAATTCCAAATTTTATATTTTAATGCCAGAAGTCTTTTCTTAAAGCTGTCAAATATTACTTTCTCAATTTACATATACTCACTACCACTCAGCATTTCTTACTAAAGAGCTGATGTCTGTTTGTTAATTTACATGACACATTTTGCCTTATTGTAACTCACAGTGGCATAAAAAATGTAGTAATGTCAACAGTGTAGGAGCAGCTTAGCCATACTTGAGAACAGGATTAACTAAGGAAAAACCCTGGGAAGTAACAAGACTGGCGTGATGTCAGAGGTCACTAAAATTGGACAAAAGCTACATTTGAAAATATTCACATATTAGGTTCTTGCTAGTACAAGCTGCACTTTTGAACAGAATATGAATTCACGTGCACAAAAGATTGTAGTTTTCCCCTTCGTCTGAAAAAGTAATGGGCATCATTGCATCATCTGTACATAGAAATGCCATTACTTTGTGCACATCCGCAGCTCAAGGGCCACCTCTGGTAATAATTTCATCAAAATCTGTCCAGTAGTTAGTGCGTAATCGTGCTAACAAACCAACATGAAAACCTAACCTCCTTGATGAAAGATTCCTGTATATTACAAAGAGGGTGCAGAGTGAATAAACGGTCTTGATCGAGGTACGTGCTCTCTGAGTACCCTGTAGTTTGTAGGTGTGTGAGCTACAGTGGCAAAGGGAATTTGATCACAACTTATGGCAAAGTAAATGCAGCATGTTATCAGAAAGTACTGGAGCACAATTTGCACTCAGACAGGAAGGTGTGTATGGGATGCACTTAGGCGTTCCAGCATGACAATGATCTAAAACACAAAGCCAAGTTGACCCATCATTGGCTACAGGAGAAAAGGTTCTGGAGTGGCTATTAGTGTTCTGATCTCAATATCATTTAGCCACTTTGGGGAGATCATGAATGTGCATGCAGGTCATGCAAGACAGCCCAAGAATTTACAGGAACTGGTGGCTTTTTGGTACTGCAAAATAGTACGAGCTGCCATTGATGCCAAAGGGACTAGTACAAAGTGTAATAGCTAAGGGTATGCCAGCTTTTGAACAAGGACCGTCTCAGTATTTTTGTCTACTGTTACATTTTGTTTAATGATGGTGGTATTTTGAGATGCCTCATCATTTAGATTGAATTTCATTTAAAATTAACACGTTTTGCCTCATCACTCATTTTTTTCTTTAAATGGCACACATTTTCCAAATTCTGACTGATTAGTGTCAATTGTATATTTTCATATATAAGCCATTTATACCACACTAAATCTGTCCAAAAGGCCAGTGGCAAAATGTTGGTAAAAACAAGTAATGTGATCTAATTAAACACATATTATTACATTTTTCACTCAATGAATAGTAATTACTATAATTTGTCATTGCACTAGAATTATGTATTCAAAAAGTGGTGAAGAAGGAGCTGAACCAAAAGGCGAAGCTCTTGATTTACCAGTCGATCTACGTTCCTACCCTCACCTATGACCATGACCGAAAGAACAAGATCCAGGATACAAGTGGCTGAAGTGAGTTTCCTCCGCAGGGTGGCTGGGCTCTCCCTTAGAGGTAGGGTGAGGAGCTCGGCCATCCGGGAGGGACTCAGAGTAGAGCCGCTGCTCCTCCGTGTCGAGAGGAGCCAGATGA